>JAAAKE020104708.1:0-17691 GCA_010014785.2 Anisolabis maritima
TTTCTTTTTGCATCTTGATTTTTAAGCTCTAGAAAAAAATGTTTGTCTTTCATTCCTTTTCTCTCTCTCTATTTCTTTCACTTTTTGATTGTAAATTAATTAGCCTGAAGTGTGCGTCTCGCTTTTTTTTATTTATTTATTTTATTTAAAATTAAAAAAAAAAATTATTTTTATTATTTTTTTAAATAACTTTAATCGAATTATGTTTTAGTATATTTAAATATGTCGCTTATTAATCGCCTCACTCACGTGAAACGGAATTTCAAATTTTAATTAAAATTCAAAGGACCCGCTAACAACAGCAAACTCAACTTTCTAAAAAAAATTTTCTTAGTATTTTTGAGGAAATTTATATAATAATTAATCAAATTAAATAATTACAAATTATTTTATTTTTCCTTAAATTGAGACATTTTAAAATGAATAAAATGGTTCTTTTTTTAACAAGTCGAAACATAATCTGGGAAAAAAATATATAACTTATCTAAAAAGTAGTAAACCCAAATAACATTTTCACTTTAGAAATATAAAAATTATTTCATAAGATAATATTTATTATTTATTTTTCAATTAATTTAATTAAGCAAATATTATAGTCGGGCTGTTTTCGGAATTCTCTAATCCCACTCTAAAACTGTGATAAAAAGAACAATGCCTCCGCGCCATTTCAGACACAAGCTCCCTTCCTACCTTCCCTGCTTTTTTTTCTATAAGACCGGAGGGTCTGTCTCTCTTCACCCATCTAATATTCCAAAAGCGACCGCACTATAATTATTAATTTTTCTATGTTATTTGGGTGTTCTATCTTCCAGAACTTTCTTTTGCAAGATCGTTCAAAATCTTATTTTTAATTTCATGTTGCAATATTTTACTCAAATCATTCTTTATTATAATTAAAATATTCACTTTATTCATTGGCAGCTTTACTCGCTTTTATTACAAAACTATTATTTTTTACGTACAGTATTTCTATTAATCTAATTATTTTCCCTAACTCTCTTATAACACCCAAAGGGTAAAAAGGAGCCTAAATGAGCAAGTATGATACACTCTTTTGTAGTCCACTATATTCTCCAGACATTGTTCCAGTTTACTACTTTTGTTTAAAAATTTTTATTCTATGATACTAGATATCTCGATCTTGGGTTATTCTTATTTTACTATCCCTTTTTATAAAGAATTTTTTGAATTAAAATTGTTCTTGACTGATTAAAGAAGATTTGAATTAGCCACTTGAGAAAATTTTTAATTTCAGAAATTTTATATAAAAAAGTATAGCAAAATTCCACCTAATTTAATGATTCTCTTAGGAGTGTTTCTGAACCATTTTGAGAAAGATTTTGTATCCTGACTTAAAAAATACATTCTTTTCACTTAAAAAATACATTCTTTTCTTATCACGATAATAAAAATAAAACCTATTTTTAGACAATTTCGCCAATACAATAATAATTTAATTAAATTTTAAATTAAATTTCATTTTTGTATAGATCGTTTTCCCTCCAATATAAAATATTACTTTAAATAAGCAAAAAACCCTTTTGTCTTATGAAGTGTTTTATTATTTATCAGTACAATAATACGAGGTTTACCTTTTATATTTCGGGATTGCGCTAAATTAGTGCTGCTGACGAAGCGTCTATCGTAATTTGACATTTTCGATGGTATACGTTCTCATACGAGCGCTATTTGTGTATGTAGTTTACAATAACTTGAAATCATCTCGTCTAAAAATGGAATTAAATCTGAACATTTTCGAGCGATTATTTTTTACAACTTTAGATGAACCCAACAACAGTGCAGCGATGAACTTAATTCGACTTTTGCCGATGAAGCACCATCAAGGACTACTGTTTATCGATGGTTTGCCGACTTCAATCGTCGGTTAAGGACGAATTTCGTGAAGGTCGTCCAAAATAGGTTGTTGTTCTGGAAAACATTGATGCTGTGCGTGAACTGATACTGCAAGATCGTCATGTGAGATTGAGGTATCCTTGGGCATTAGTGGGACCAGCACACATTCACTATTGCATGAACATTTGGCCATCAAAAAGATTTGTTTTTGATCTCAAATCCCGAAATATAAAAGGCAACCCTCGTAAAATATTCATTTCTAAAGAGATTACATTTTTATATAAAAACCAATAATGGAGAACTTATATATATTGCCATATATTTTCATTAAATTATATTTTAGTATTATGCATTTTCATTTAAAAATCAATAACGATTTTTATTGGATTTTTATAAAAAATTTAATTAATTAATATCATATTTGATAATATAATATGGTATTCACAAATCGCTTTCCAAGCTTTCTTTGATTAATTAGCCATGTGACTTCTCCTAGAAAGAAGACAAGCCCAACGGTTAAAGCACACTGTGCTCTTCATATGCTCACACTATATATAATTATATCTATTAGATAAATGATAAAATTTTAATAAGACTTTTTCTTCAAGCAATTCGAATTGACGCTCCTTTCGGTACGGCATTGCCATTTTTTGTATTGGGATCATACTATTTAGACAAAGCTCTAGAGATAAGAATCGGTTTATTGATAGGTTTAGTTATTATATTTAGGCCCTATTTGTTGCCCGTTTAGTTCTAGAATTCTAAGAATGCTAGACTCTTGGGCTAATTAAATGAAAATTAATTTGCTGAATGTTTAAGGGGTCCTTAATACTTGTTTGTAATAAAAAACTAGAGCACGTGAAAGGGAGCAGGAAGAGCGACATGACCTTTTGGGCCAGGATGTGCTTTATTTTTATGCCTTGGTTGCAGCAGCAACATCCTATGGCCTGGCAGCCAAGTCAAGATGGTAGCCGGCTAATCGGCAGGTTGCTTCTTAAGAAAGGCTCTTCCACAACAGACTCGATTGGTTCTTCAAGTTCCGCCGCTTCCACTGCTTCCATTTTGGGACTTAAAGTTGTTGGCGGCAAATTGCTCAAAGATGGCACCCGGGTCGCCATCATTGAAAAGGTCAAGAAGGGCTCAATCGCAGATCTTGAAGGCCACCTGCGCCCAGGTGAGACTTCTTAGCTGGAATCGAGCATTTCAATTTATTTAATATTATATTTTGGGTCGCTCATTTACGGAGGGGAGTGTAAAAAGAATTTTCCATTTGACTTTTTTCATTGCACCATTCACTGTATCTCTTTTCCTTTATATGGAATTTTATTTGAAATTTTTGTTAGCCCTCAAGTATTGGGCTATATTTGTGCTCCCCTATTCAATGTTTTCCTTTTATTTCGCGCCCCACCCCTCAAAACAACCGGTTTAACCAGAAATATAAGCTCATATATATTTTATATTTGCTTCTTAGAATTTCCTTTCGAGACCCCCTGTTTTCAATCTTTTATCTTTTTCCATTCACGAACCGGACAATTGGAAAAGGAAAGTAAACATTGGAGATATTATATCAAAAGTAAATATTATTTTAATACAGCCAACCGTGGATTAACCATTAAGCAATATAAGCACTTGCTTCGGACTGAAAGGGCACTTCTCAGTTTTTCACTGTCGGATTTACTGTCGGGGTAACTGGAACATGTTTTTCAATGTCGGATTTATCATTGAATTATCACATAAATAATTTTAAAAAATCTCTAGACATTTGTTTAAAATATTATAAACATGCATGTATTACTAGACTAAGCTCTGACAGTGAGTTAATGACAGTATTGCCTTCAGTCAACACATCATTGTCCACGCACTGACAGCTTGCATTCATTTTAACAAATTTAACAGTTTATATTTTCTATATTCTTTAATACTCCTCATACATAATCTTTTTTCAATTTTTTTTAAAGAAAAAAATTCTTTCTACAAAAATAAAAAAATCCTTTAAAAGGGAAATAGTCTAATCTGTTGATGTGGTATTGTGAAAAATATATTAGAATAGAAATTCTAAATATTGCAATCCCTCCATATTAAGAATTGGCAACCAAATAGACACTAAAGAGTTGAATAGCAAAGTGACCAAATTTATTTTTCAATTTGTTAAAAATTTTATTAAAAACTTCTAACTTTTTTTTAATATCGCATACTCTTTGACTAAACATGTTTTATTCAGGTGTGTTTTGTAAACAAACTATGTACTCTATTCGGGATGTGTGAAAAAAATGCTCGCTTCTTCGGGACTTAACCTGGGACCTTTGCATCTCTGGTCGTCTGCTTTCTCCATTAAAGCGTCAGGTTTTTTTCTACTTTCGAGAGAAAAATTTATCCAGTCTTTGAATTTCGTTTTTCCCTCTCTCTGTGGCGCTGCATCAATAAAAAGAACCTCATCGCTGGCTTAATAGGTTGACTATTGGCCCGGAATTTCGAAGCCCGGAGCGGAAAGCATTTTTTCACGCATAATAGAAAGTTTATTTATATTTATTCTGTGGATTAAATACATCAGCAATCTTCATTTGATAAGTATTTAGTAAAGCATAATACTTAACCTTAGGTGTGAACATGAAAAAAAAAGATATAGATTTTTTTTTTTTTTGTTAATTTAAATATACTTTGCATTTTACCAACAGGGGATGAAGTCTTAGAGTGGAATGGCCATTCTCTCCAAGGCAAGAGCTTCCATGAAGTATATGAAATAATTGCGGAATCAAAAATGGATCCTCAAGTACAATTGGTGGTGTCGAGACCGGCCCATTCAATAACATCACTGCCATCTCCTCAGTCAGGGGTTGTCCCAACTACTCAAGAAACCAGTGAAACCACAACATATGGAGCAGGTCGCTCAAGAAATTGGCACCAACGACAGCATTCAATCACACAACAAGGTACTTAGGGCCGAAGGAAAATCCTAAATCCCTTGTAGAAATCTTCAAAAATTAATTTTTATTTAATGCTTCTAATATTAAGAAAAATAAGCTTTTTAAGCTAATTAGAAATTAATTCAGATCAAATGGATATATGGTTCTATATATCCATTTGATTTCACAAAGATCTAAATTGATACTTGAAATCTCATTTTCTAAGACAATTTGATAAATAAATACCCAATTAGGTGCAGACTAAACCAGAGCATATGCCGCCGACGCCAAATTGCAGTCATCTTAGATTTTGAGGGCCTCTTTTTTGCAGGTCACCTAATCTTATTGAAATTTTATTTTATTTTATTTTTCCTTCTCTTTATTCACTCTCATGGGAGCAACAACTTGGAAAATAAATTTGGATGTTTCTTTTTTTTCAAGGGCTTCAACATTTCAGCAAAATATAATGTTTAATATTGTTGTATTAAAAATCTTGGCTAGTTTATTTATTTTATTGCTTACCATTTTTCTTTTTCTATTTTTTGGTTTTTTAGTTACTGCTCTTAGGTTGAATTCCATGTGCATATGTAATTCAATTAGCAATAGTTAGCTAAGGAGCCAGCAAAATGCTTTGGTTCTGGGATGGATGGATATTTTTTGGGTAGAATTGAAACAGGTTTTGGAACTGGAACGGGTTCCGTAGATGTCTTCGGTATTGGCGGAACTGGGAGTGGAATCGTCGGCAGACAGCCTCGAGATAAGCCGAGTGTTCTGGTCACGTCTCCAGGGGGTTCTCCAGAAAGAACTGGAGCTGTCAGAGATCCACTCCAAATCCGAAGACATGTCGGCGGGCGAATGCAGATCAAACTTTGGTTCGATCAGAGTTCTCTTCATTTAGTTGTGACTGTGATCTGTGCTGCTGGTTTAACGCCTCGTGAGAATGGGCAGCCAAGGAATCCTTATGCCAAGCTGTTTCTACTTCCCGATAGAAGGTGAGAGCTACCAACTCTGCTAAACAAAACAAACTATTGAAAGTGATTTTTTTTTTTTAATGTTTAATTTAAAGTTAGATTGGTATTTTCATTTCACTTTCGCTCTTTTGAAATTTCTCTTATTCATACAAATTTAGTGTAAAATAAAAATATTTTAATTTTAAGTCAGGGTACAAAATAATAAATAAAAAAATAAATGCTGTTTTCATTTTTTTTTATTTACTACAGTCCCTCATAGTTGACAATTCCAGGAGAAAGGGAATCAAGGTCTCTTGAAGAAATAAATATTCAAACTATTCAATTCTTTTCCTTAGTAAAATATCCATTTAATGAACTCTGACATTTTATATATAATTATATATATATCAATATCTCTTTAAATGAAAACAGGGGATTTTACATTTAATTGACAATGAAGAAGACATTAAAATAAAGTAGTAGAGTGTAGTTTTCCGTTTGTTTCGATTTTTCTATTAGATGTGCCTCACAAACAAAATAATAAATTATTGATTCATAATTTAAAATGCTTATAATTATAGACGAGCAAAATCGTTCCTCCTCTTGAAATCGTTTGCCAAATCTCATAAAAAAATTAGTTCATTTTGGCTTGAACTTGTCCATTTTTGTCTTGAAATGCTTTTTTCTTGTGATATCAACTTCCTATCACAAATTTCCTTTTTTAAAATTTTTCACTTCTTTAGAAACAACTGAAGAAGCAATTTCCAAACATTGGCAGCACTGGCTTGGAACAATTTTTTTTCGATCTCTTCAGTTTCAATTATAAAAATAAAAATAAAAATTTCTCGTAATTCTTTTAAATTATATTTAAATATACAGATGCAATGAGTATTTTAAAAATTCCTTTTTCATTTAAATTTTTTTTTAAATTCTAATCTTTGAATTTTTGGATTTTGCAGTGAGAAGTCGAAACGTCGGACCAAAACAATAGCTGGCACCAACGATCCTAGATGGAACCAAACATTTATATACTCGTCAGTACGTCGGGCAGAGCTCAACGTTCGAGTATTAGAAGTCACTGTCTGGGATTATGTCCGATATGGAGCCAACGATTTTCTTGGCGAGGTATGTTCCATTACTTTTGTTATTTATTAAGTTCAAAAAATTAGTTAGGAAGCTTTTTTTTTCCAAAATATTATCTAATCATAAAGAGGATTTTATATAAGGCTTTTTTCAATTATTTATTTTATCTTTGGTTCCCTTTTCTGTTTAACTAGTTTATGTCCGGGGATTATTTACCCCGTGTCGTTATTGTCCATTTTTAATATAAATAATATATTAGTACGCTCCAGACGGAAGGTGTTCAATAAGCTCTAGGCATTAAATATTCTTCTTTGTCCTGTTTTCGAATGCCTGCTTCTCTAATTCTTGTCTGCTAATTTATGCATAGTTTCTTTTATCTTAAGTAATGAATTACAAAAAACTAGGTTTTTTAATCTTAAATCAATAAATAATATAATATCAAACTTATAATTATATCCCATAAGTGTGTATATTTTGTTGTTAAGGGATAATTAAGAGAGCTAAATGAAATTCAAAATCATCAAATTTCATAAAGTTTTACCCATTATTAAATTTAGTATTTTCGGATTTCATGTAGGTCTCCTAATTATTCATTAAGACGAAGCCAAAGATACAGGTTGTCCAATTACTTTGGAGGGGATAGTATATACACTGCAAAAATTAGTTCCTCTTTGGTTGCTGGACGATAGGCATCATAAATGAGCAACTTACTTTTTGATTAATTCGCCCAGAGAGGAGTACAAATGTGCGATTGTTAAATTAACAGCTCAGCATACGAGGTTCGCTTTAGAACAATTAATTAAAAAATCTCTTAGTAAGTTGGTCATTTGGGTTGTCTAGCTTCCAGCGACCAAACAGGAAGTGATTGGAACCCCATGGTGTTATTATTTATTATTTTTAAACAAGTGATCATTTATTTTAGAGATTAATTAGAGAAACACTTCTCCCTCTTTTAGTACTTCTAAATAATTTCTAATCCCGCTCCCCTTTCATTCATTTTTTTTGGAACTCTGGTTTTTTTTTCTATATTTTTTTTTTATTTTATTTTATTTTATTTTTGTATTAAATCTTTTCTAATTTTGGTTTCAAAAAGTTTTCCAAATGATTTTTTTTCTTCGAGCCAGCCCTTTTTCTCCTAAGGTGCGCCCCACAGATTGAAAATCATTAAAATAGACAATAAAGCGCTAAAATTTTTTTTCCATTTCTGATAATTTGTCAATTTTTTTTCATCTTCCTTATTTATGTTAAAATACCTAAATCTCTGCTACAATACTTTTTTGTCCATCATATTTCATTTCTTTCCAATTTTGATATGTATGAAAATACGAGAGTTAATTGAATTTTTGCAAATTCTCAATTTTTTTCATATTAATCTTTAAATAGATTAACTAATAAAAAAAATTGGCTTAAGCAAATTTTTCTCCATTTTATATGATTTACCAGGAATTCAACTAAAAAAGTAAAAAAAATAAGAATAACCTCCATAAGTTAAACAAAATTTTTTGTCAAAGTATTCCAATTATTTTTTCTTTTTATGCTTATTTAAATAATATGTAAATGTGAGATTACTATCAGTTGCTATCAAAAATAAATTCTAACCCCAATCTCTCTGAATCCTCTCTTAAACATTTAATTAATAAAGATTTAAAATTAGAAGCTGAAAATTTTTTTTCTTCTCGAACTATTCATATTCAAATTACCTTTAAATTATTACTAATATCAAAATATTAAGTTTTCCAATGTTATATGAATTTTTTTTATTAATTAAGCTCATTATTAATTTTTTATTTATTGAGCGTTGTTTTTTTTTTACGGAAAAAATTCCGACAGCAAAATAACTTTTCATTTTTAATTATTTTTATTTTCAAAATATAACTAGATATACTATATTTACTTTGGTATATAATTAAACTAAATGTAATTAAATATCAAAGTAAATATAATTTAATTTAGTTTTATTTGGTCAGCTTTCAATGTAGCCAATTCGTTAGTTTTGCCGTCAAAATTTATTTCATTAGCTATCTCATGTTCTATTGAAAGAAAAGCTGTGTCAACGGCTGTTGGCACATCGATGCTTTTGTATACTTTGTTATCTTTGAAAATTATAATGAAATTTATTCGACTGAATCCTCAAATATATACAATACATTAATAAATTAGCCCCTGGACAAATGTAAACCTTCATGTCCTGTCTTGTCTTGTTCGAAACCCAAGAAAATTTTATTCTAGACAATAAATAATAAATAATATGACAAATACAAGCTCTTATTCGTAAAGCCAAGTGAGGCATTTCTGGAAACCTAGAAATTTTAACCCCACTCTAAAACACTATCAGCAAAAAATTTCTCCACTGAGAGTCTCACAAGATACTCTTATCCAATCATAAGGAGAGATTATACCAAGCCCTAACGGGCTTTCCGCTAGCTAGATCCTTTAGAAGGAATTGAATCACTATTTCTCGCCGCACCTCGCCTCTCTAGTACTCCCAAAATAACTCGGTAATTAGAATAATTTTAGGAATTTCTAAAGTTGGAATTTTTGTTATAGAAGATATTTGAATTAAAAGTTTAAGAAAAATTTTAACTTAAAAAAATGATTTTTGGCGAGTTTTTGAAATGGGGTTCAATACTTCCGAGTGATTAATGCCAATTTAACTTATTCTCTACCAGTGGTCCACGGTGGTGTAGTGATTAGCTTGCTTGTGCGCAAACCCGGGTTCGATCTCTGGAGGTTTTTTTTAGGTGTGTGAGTTGTATTTGTAATTATCTTTTTAAACATTATTTCATAGACTTTTACTGTATATAATTTATTATTTATTAGAAAATATATATAAAAAAAAGTCTATATTCCATATATTAGGTCACTTTATTTAAATTGAAAACAATTATTATTTGTAAACTAATAAAATTCAAAAAACCAAATAATCATTATTAAACAATTTTTTATTTATTTTGAAAAAAATTTTCTCATGTTCTATAGTATCTCTCCGAGTCCCTGTTTCCTTTTCAGAATCAGCTTAAGTTTTGACCTATTGGGTCACATATCCCAGGTCAGGATTGCATTGGGTGATTGATTAGTTTCACATTTCACATCCACTCATGATTTTGTTTGAATAATTTACCTTTTATTGTATTTTTTTAAACAAAACAACGAAGGAAGAAATTTTGAAAAGCCAAGGACAAGGAGACAAGTGGGTGGAGGCCGGGGGGGGGGGGCGGAGCCCGCGCCTACATGTAGTATATATATAGATTAAGATGAATGAATATTGAGACTGTGGAGGGAGGACGCCTCCGCCGAAGGGTAGCGCTTGGCTCCTCCCCTTTTCCCACCCCTAGCTTGAGAGCTCCTCCCTCCTGACAGACAGACACTTAACATACGCATATTTACACAAGCTTTGTATATTTCTTATGGGTTTAGTCTCTTATTCTCCAGTGGCAGACAACTCGTGACTGAATTGCCGGCAATTTTCTTCCAAGGGCGGAGCTTGACTTCTCCTTGGATTTTCCCACAAATATTTTCGCTCATTCACAAGATACAAGAACTCCCTAAATACAATTCTTCATCCTTTCTGTAAAATTAAGAGAAAGAAAATATTGTTTTCTTTTTTTTTCTTTGTTCTTGCCAAATGAATATTTCTTATCGATACATGGCGTTAAATTTTCATAGTCCTTAAATTTTATTTTTGATAATTTTCGATCTTTACAGGTACTGGTGGATTTAAATACGTCATCGCAGGATGAAGAACCTGTATGGTTCTACCTGAATCCTCATGGAGAAAACTCCCAGGTGAGTCTCGTTTTTCAAATTATCAAATTTAATTATTATCATAATTTATGCGATATCATTTAGAGATGAGAAATTTCTTCAAAATACAAAGAGAAATAATTTTTAAAAAAAAGTGGACGGACATTGGAAATTAGTCTTTTTTTACCAAAAACTGGTCACTATAACTAAAAAAATTTTATTGTAAAAAAAAAAATGAAAAAATGCATACAATATAGTAGTGAATTAATTAATCCTACAAATATAGTGTCTATGTGTTGTTTTTGTTTAGGTTTACTTATTCATCCTATTTGGAGAGTAGAGAATGTATTTTCTAATTTGTCTATTACTTTACCATAGTTTGCAGAATTAGTTCGTGTTTTGGTTGCTTAATTAAATTAGTTAATTAAATTAATTTTTTGCTTAAAATTTATTAATCAAAAAAATTTTTCTTTTGACTCAATTTTAGACCTATGGTAGTGAGATAAAAAAATGTCAAAACTGGGGTTTGAAAATTTAGTGTAGAATTGAAATAATGTATGTATGAGAGGCAAAAAACTTGAAATGAGTAGAGATAAGAGTAATTCTGGGCAGAGTTATAAAGAAGTAAACTGAAAAATGATGCTAAAGAATTTAAACTGAAGCTCTAATTAAAGCTAAAATTAGTTTAAATATTATTTAAGATTGTTAATAATTTTCATTTAACTTCTTTATATTTTATTATTTTACAAATGTGACAACTATTTTAGGAGAAAATTTAAATACTAAATGTCACTATTAATATGGGAGTAAAAAACTTTATTTAATCTAAAATATATTTGCATTTATATCCTTAAATATGATGTTCAGGCTCGTCACGTTTTCACATTGTTCATTTGCATTTATATTCATCAAAAGCTTCTCTTTTCATCAATCAGCAGAAATCAACATTCCATAGGTTTTTTCGTCATATCCTAATGAATCCTCTGAGAGGTAGGAATTTTAAATGTGTTGGATTTAGAGTTTTAGAGAAAGGGATGGCGCCTAAAGCTAAAGGCAGAAAACTAATAAATCCAACCGCCTTATAGTGTTTTTTCTCTGATCGATCGGGTGGCTGTGCTCTTGTATAAGGAAATGGAAAGGGAAAGCAATAAAAATATTCTATTTTGGATACTTTGTCGATTATATTATTATTAAGATCAAATTTATTTTCTAGCAAATTAAAAATATTACCAAATTTTTGTTATGCCTCATACCATTCATATTTTATAGGCTAAGACCATTTCTTGAAGCGTGGGATTAATGTCAAATGCAGGTGGTGTGTTACTCAATTAAAAGGACTTAAGGTTGTAATTATTGCTTCGCGCATACCTTCTCCCTTCCCTTCAACTTTTTGACATCGGCTGGGTTTGAAAAACATGATGTCTTTGTGTGTGTGGATGTGTTGGTCACGCCTTTTGCTTTCTCGAACAGCCTACAATTAGGAACCGACTTCGATGAAACTTGATAGCTGTTCAGTCGTTACAATTTGTTTTAAATAAATAAATTAATTAACTATCTCTAAACTTAATTATAGATTGATTCAAAAAGCGCGCCGGTTTTGAATCACCCGCCTTTTTTTTGGTTGTTAGGTTGATAACACTTTTTATCATTTTTGTTATTTGTTATAACTCCTATTTATTATTATTAAGTGATTTTTTTATATTACCATTAAGTGGTACACTATAGAGCAATGCGTTTTAATAGAGACCTTTTATCACAACGGAAAAATTTCTGTGGCAACTAATAGACGAATTTGTGCGATTCACAATCCTAATGAAAAAGTTTATGGAAACAGGTAACACGCTCAATATTCAGAATAGTGAGCTTTAGGTTTTAATAAAACATTTTCATGTTTTAAACTCGTTATTCGGTTGTGCATCGCTCAAAAACAATTCTTTGTCAAAATAAGAAAATTTTAATTTTTCAAATAATTAACCTTAAAAATAACAGGCTTGAAAATAAAATATCTCTTCATTATATCAATTAATTCATATTCTTGATAAAAATATTTTCTTGTTATTTCATTAAAGTCAATTTCTTAAAAATATGAACAGATTTAATTTAGATTTTCAATAAAGAAGAACTAGTATTTTATTTAGATAAAAATATAACTAAACGAATAAAATTTAACATAAAAATAGATTTTATTTACCAAGAAGAAAATATATTTTTTGACTTGATAGGAAAAGCGACTTTCCCCCCTCCTCTCAATTAATTTCATCATTCATAATAAACTGAATTCAAAATACCCATCACTTTTTTACACTTTGGAAGAACGTGTTTTAACAAAACTGTCATCAGTCTCTTTCATTAAGTAATTAGTCACTTTGATAAAACTAAAAATAAAATGATTCATTTATTGAAAGAAAATATGCTAGATTGGAAATAAATGTCATATTCTCGAATTAATTTTAGCATCTATTTAAGGAAATTTATTTTTATTTTTCATAATATAGCAAATAACGGACCCGAATCTATATTTTTTCTAATATATATTGTATTTTTTCAGCGCCGAGGCGATGACTCGACTGAACTTGATTTGGCATTAACTCCAACCGATCATTTATCCCCGCCATCGACCACCGCTTCAAGACTTTCTGACTCCGATACAAGCGAATGCGATATTGAGGATCATCTTGCTGGTGGCTTGGGCTCAAGAGACCGAAGAGTAGCTGACGGGGCAAGCATTAGTAGTGTCGGAAGTTCCTCGAGGTAATTTATTTAATATTAATACGAAAAATTTGACATTTTCTTACCAACTCCTTGACCTTTGATTTTAAACCTTTCAATGGACCACTAGAAACAATAAAAGGACAAAAGGAACTTGATTTAATAAATTTAATAACTAATAACTAAACTGACTAGTCTATTTAATCAAACTTCATTATTGCTCATCTGGAGAGGGAGGGAGAGATAACATCCGTCATGCTTAGAGTGCGCCCTGGGCCAAGGTGTGCTGTGGTAACCCCCTCCCCCCTCCCCACGTTGACAGATTTTAACAAAATCACTACAGCTGCTTATCCCCACTAAGAAAACTGTCCTTCACTGATGCCTAATACTGTAGTCCTCCACCCTGCCTCTCCGCCGAGACCTCAATACTGAAGTTATATTAAAGAGAGAATAATAGAGGTTTATTTAAAATACCTGGTAGCATTCTAACAAAGTTTTATTAAATTATAAGAAATTATTTGTACGAGATTATTGTGTTGATTGGCCATAATAATTTTTTATAACCCTAACATCTCATCTCTCTCACCTGTTATGTGATTTCAAATCCATTCAATAAGTTAGAGTTTTAATATATTTTTATTACATTCCGAGATTTAACCACGCATGCGCAGTTCTTTAATCTCCATACAAATTAAAAACTACGCAGGAGGAGTATTGTGAAATAATGAATCAAAAATATCATTAGTTTTTCTGGCTTCCCGAAACCAAATTTTTGGTATTTTTATGAAAGAAATAAAGCTGCCATACTCATTTAAAATTTTAATTCATTCACTGGATTACTATTACAATGGAACAAAATTTCAATATTTTTTGAAATATAAGAACTAAACGACCTACAATAATCTACCAATAAATTTTGTTCTAGTCCGCCCCCGGATTTGGATATCACTGAGCATCGTCGTTCAAGAAGAGATATGTCTCCACAGGGTCGAAAAAGAGCTGCAATTATGGCAAGCCGAGATAAACATCTTCAATCCTATCATCACCATCAGCGGAATGTAAGTCACCCCTTGTGAAATCAGCAGCTAACATCAACCTAATTGTTATGTATTAAATTCTTGTCACGCTCTTGCTGAACCTAGACATCCAGAACAACAACAACATACAACCTTTCAAACCGGATGTGTAGTTTCAAATGGAGGCTTTCCATAACTAAACAAAAAATATTTTAATTCTAGATACCTTGATTTTTTTATATTTTATTTAAATGTAATCAATAACTAGCCTATTTGATATACTTTTTCAGATTAAGACTTTTCGGAAGAGCTAACTCCAATATCAATTTAGGACTACACAATAAGTTGATTTACTTTTTTCCTTTTTATTTTATTATTTTTTAATTTTGCTGAGAAACGATGATCTTATTCAGGTATTTCCCTTTTGTTCGTTAACAAATTTTAGTTTCATTTTCGATAGGTAACGCATAGCCTTCAACGAAATTCCTAGTTTAATTGATAGATCTTTTTATAACCACGGTGTCTCAGAAATTACACATTTAAAAAAACGCACTTAAATATACCTAGCATGGATAATACAATTTTCTTATTGCATCTTGCCAAAATGCTTAATGAGGCTGTGTGCGCTTGCGCTTAACACTTCAAAAGACAATTTGAAATTATTGCATTTTGCTAAGCCCTATTCACATTAAAATTGTTCATATCAGTAAAATAATTATGGAGATTCAATCGATTTCTATTATGGAAAAATCATTTTAATAAATTTAAAAAAATTACCCATTCGGCCGTGTTTATTTTTATTTATTTATTTTAATTATATTATATATAACAAATAAACCGTATTTAAAAATTTTAATATTTGTCAAGGAATTTTTTTATTTTAGTTATTTTTTTATTTTTTGTATACTTATTTTGTTTCTTATTTTATTTACATTTACAACTCATAAGAATTTTGTTAATTCTTTGATGTGATTATCTTTCAAAAACTGGTATTGTCATCTGAAGCGGCGTAGTTAGAATGAATGCCCCTATCAGTCCTGTCTTAAAATTTTATCGGATCTTTTTCTGAATGTTCTTGGGGTTTGCTTAGTGACGCCGCTGGTCATTTGATATTTAGAAAATTCAAAAATATATTTAATTTGACCTTTATTACTTTTCTAATTTTTTTTTTTATTAAATATTTAAAAAAAGAAAAAGTATTTTTGAATATGTTTGCTCTAATAATCCTAAACTAAATTGGCTGGTTATATAATTTCGCATTTAATACTTTCCTCTTTTGCTCTCCAAACAATTAATAATGAAAGGACAACACATTATTTTATAAATAAGTTTTTTTATCAAACTAACAATTAAAATCGCTTCTGTATTATTTTGTCAAGAATGGCGGAGGAATGCATGGGAGTGGAAACCATCACCCACTCGGCCAAAGATCTCATTCTGCTGCACCCACCGATTCGCCAAGTATGCATTCAAGAAGTAGAAGCAAGAGTCCGCGAAGGCTCGCCGATCATCGAAGTCTCTCGCCACCCGAGGGCAGGTCAGTTATCTCTCTTCATATAAATATTAATATTTAAAGCAACCTCTTTCAACAAATATCGATTAGTTATATTTATTCTCTGTTACAGGATTCACCATGATATGCGAAGTGGAAGTGGGTCGATGCCATCCCATGCATACGTTCCCCGTTTTGCAACGTCCCGATCAGCAACGGCTACGCCGACCGGTTCGCCAAAGAAACGCCAATTGCCACAAATACCTCAATCGTTGCATCGTACTCTGAAAGAACGTTCGGGAGTTAGTTCTTCAGGTCAACAACCGTCCGTATCGCGTCATGCGGCTAGTTGGGAATCTCAACGGAATCATTATACCGGCTTAAGTGATAGTGATTTGCCATCAAGGGCCGGAGGTTCTCATAGTGGGGGGAGTAGTCGAGGAACCGCTGTATCCGGATCAGGGCGTCCATCAAGACGATCTTTATCTCCCGATGGGAAAGAACCGATGACAGCTGCAACTGGCGAATTTGGAGACAGTGATATCGAATCGGTCGTCTCCGTTACCAGTTCTGCATTTTCCACACAAAGCGAACGTCCTCGAGGCTCGAGAGGCCTTAGGTATCTAACTTTCATTTATTCTTTTTAAATTATTTTCCTTCTGCTCTTCTCACTGCCGTAAGGGCCTTTTATGAAAAAAACAATTTATTGTGGAGTCTTATTAAGTTTCGAAATTTTGTTAATCCCCCTTCAGCTGTTATCAAATACATCACATCCCCTCTGAATGCTGTATTTTTTTTCTCAGTTTTTTTTTTAAAAATTGGGAATTTCTTTTAAGCTAATAATGCCGTCGACAAAAAAGTGCTGCCTAAAGGCAGATTTCCTCAACTACGCTACATCACTCATTATAATGATTATCTTTCACATATATATATATGAAACCTGTGATGAAAACCTTAATTTTAGTGATTTTTTTAATTTTATATGTGTATCCATTTCATTGGTTTTATAAATTTTTATTTTCTTTTTTTACTAATTTTTTCATTATTTTATTTTTTATTTACACTTTGTGTAGTCTGGCCCTTAATTTATTTGTTTGTTAATTTTCTATTAAAAATTTTATGAATAAAATTATTATTTATGGTTTAACAAAACCTCAATATCAAAATTTCACGGGACTCTAAGAGGTGTAACATATAAATCTATAAAAATAATAAGAGGGCTTGAAAATTTTTTGCCATTTAAATCAGAAACTATCAATGAGTGTTTGAATTTTTAATTTTAAGTAAAAATATTTCCCTTTAAAGAGAGGCAGGAGAGTTCGTCATGTTCTCCTATTTACTATTAAACTAATTAAAGTGGGGAGGAGAAGTGAATAAAGTGAGCGGAAGGAGGGGAAGCGAGAAGCATTGAGTTCATTGGAAATTCTAAAAGCGCTTCGTTTGTGGGATGGCATGCATTTGTGTGAGCGCGAAGGTGAAAAGCATCTCGGCGCCCGGGCTCGCCCCACCACACTTTCCCGTTACTATTGCTCTGGTGTTCTTGGTTGTCTAGCACAAGGTGTTCAAGCTCATTAACGATTTTTTTAATAATATCAAAATTTCTCTGCAAGTTGAAGAAAAGAAAATAATAAATTAGTTTGAAGACATTATTATTAGCTACACCATTGGGACTAAAAGTTTTTACATCTTTTCATACTTGAATATATTTTAAATCATATTAAAATTAAGTGGGTAATCTCAGCAAAAATTCAGGAGTATCTCTGTTTCACTGAAACTTTTCTTTTCTAAAAAATTGGACACTAATGTTAATACATCATTTCAATAGTTTATTATGGGGCAGAGGAGCGTAGAATCCGTGGATTTAAATAAATAAATAAATAAATAAATAAATTTATTTAAGACCTGCTTAGAGGCACAAGTCCTCGATGGCTAGGTCCAAT
>JAAAKE020104719.1:0-11179 GCA_010014785.2 Anisolabis maritima
GGAGACAGTGGCTAATCGGATTACGGATCTTGAGCAACACAACTCGAGTTCGGGTCTGGCTTGCAACAAAAAAATTATTCAACTCAGCCAAAATGTCTCTTCCTGGGAAAGAAAAGTGAGAGAGATATAATCTCACCCCCAGTAATAGGGTTAATGACACAAAGGGCTTATTCGAGTGGCCTAAGTGAAGTGCCTATGAGACGAGAAATCGGTCACTAAAATTGAATTCATTCCTCCAACGGTCTGTGTGAACAAGATTTCTCAAAAACGAAAAAACGTTCCATGCTCAAACATTATATTTAAGCTAGTTCTCTTTTATTTTTGGTGCAAATGAACTTAGAAATGTCTGATTTTTTTTACAATGCTAGACAATGATGTTTATTAGAATACTATTCTACATCTCAATATCCTTGAAAAATCCGATTAATCCAATCAAAAATAAATTATCACAATAGTAATATCAATTGATAAGAATTTTTTAGTCGGGGGCCATTAATTCCGTCCTTATTTATTTATATTAATTGAGATCCAATATAGTATTAATCGCTAAGGAAACGAATCATTGACTTTCGATACGTAAGGCGACACCTCTACCTTTGCACAATTGATAAGATTAATTAACATTAACTTGGCACGCGGCTAATCTCTTATCTTGCCAGTGAGATCCCTAGCAAGGTTCATTTTCAGTCTTTTTCTTTGGAAAGGAGAAATTTTGAGACCGAGATCTCAAATTAAAAGAAATTTTTTTATTATAAATTTTCCTTATAAATCTTTGAAAGGTAATTTTGATAGTTAGCTGATCTGAGAAAAAATTCAAAGGACTATAATATGGAGTATTCCTAAAGGTATAGTTGAAAAAGGCAAGTGGCCACTTATGAAGAGAACGTGGTCGAAAAATTTTCATGTTCATTGTTTGGGAAAAGAAAATGAAAACGATATTATTGATTATATAAACATTATTGAAATCATATTTTATCAGTGATGATAAGAATTCAGAATTAGAATATAATCAGATTAATATCTTTAAAAAAAATGTTTATATTTAATATAAATTTATAAAAAGTCTAACTTTTCGTTGTCACTTGAAAAACAACTGATTTCAAGATATCAAAACAAAAAAAAAGTAGAATATTTATTATCTATATTATAAGAAATGATCAAATCAGATCGTTGATAATTTTATAACGGCCAAGAGAAGAAGGAAACAACTTGAAGATATATTTTCTGAGAAGAGGGAAGGAAGGATAGGCAATTAGTGTAAGAGGTACAGGTAGAGTACAGTGGGAATTCCAAGTGAGAGATTTCTTCCCTTCGAAAATTCAAACATTTCCTGTCAATTCAGTTCATGGAACCATTGATTTCGGCCCACTATATTTATTCGTCTTAACTGACGTTTCATGATTTAAAACATCTCCCTTAATTTTAGAACTTTAAATTATAAGAATTCATTTTATGTGATATTATAGATTAATGAACCTATTCTAAATAATAAATTACAGTAAGTTGGAGAGAGAAACCAACAGAAATCCTTTCTAGAGATATTACAAATATGTGAGCAGCATAACGCCGTTCATCTTCAGTGCAAAGAAAATGTGATTCATGAGTCTAAAAAAATGAGTTTTGCACAATGGTCTGTCTATATGTCTCTGCTTCATGTGTGTGAACCAGATTTCTCAAAAACGAAAAAACATACGAGGCTGAGGTGCCCTCGTCACATGCACCTCGAACCTTATCACTAAAATCGGCCGAAGAGGACTAATATTTTGCGGGTGTATTTTTTTAATTTTTTTCGATTTTCTCTTAAACTACTCTCGCTCTAACGATTTTGATTAAAATTGATATATCAATCATTTATTAGATGCTCTTTGCAGTACATTAACCATTATTCCCAAATAAATAAAAGGCCTGACGAAAAAATCTGGTGTGACAACACATCAGATTTTTTATTAAAGGTAACAATGAATGTCAAATGTTGAAAATGCAATATTTTCTAAAAGATGTTTAATATAAAGTGCCGTGTTTCACTAAAAAAAAAATATGGTAATTTACCAGAATAAAAAAATAAAAATTTTAAAGAGAAAGTAAAAAATAATAAAAAAAATTCAATTAGATGAATATTTTCGGGAGAAAAAAAACAATGTTTTTTCGTACTTTTGTATTTAATATTAGAGAATACATAATTTAACATTATTTGGGAGTTTTTATTTTTCATTTCCTTTTCTTTATCAAGAAAATATATTGGATTTCTCTCGGAGGAATCTAATATACTTGATCTAAAATAATTTCAAATTATCCCATTTCTGGCCACTCTATTTCAAAGGTTAGACGTTCACTTCCCATCCAGAGCAACAAAAATTTATTTAAATTAAATTGGATACCAAATGATTTAAATGAATATTGACGGAGTCTAAATGGCCGAAAAAGAGTGAACTTTATCTAAATCTCTTTAAACTTGTAATGTTAAACCTTGCGATTAACGAGAATTTTTATATTTATACTATTACTATTTAAATTCTTATAAGTCACTTAAATAATATTTATTATCATAAATGCATTTGTACCTATAATTATTTTGTTTTGTACTTCTTATTGCTTCTCCTCTTTGTCTGTTGAATGGGCCTGGCACTGAGCTCGCCTTATCCTGCTGTATTTCATCTTAATTTCGGTAGAGGTACTTATTGGTCGTCATGTGTCTGATTTGGGGTTCTGTCTGTCGTTTCATTCCCTAGTTTTCTCTTTTATAAATAATTTGTCGAGGTATTCCTTGGGCGCTGACATATTTGCCGAAACTAAATGCCCTGAATCACCTGGTAACATCCACCTTATTTTATCTAATGCAATGGCTAAAGCAAGCAATGTCATGCAAATGCCCAGTCGTTTTGTGCATTTAGGCTCAAATTGTAAGAAAGCCGGAAGTTTATGATAGGGTGTTATGTTTTTGGAATATATACCAACGAAGAGCCTTTATTTGAAAATTTATTTTATTTAGACATCAAATCAGAAGAAAGGTGCAGAGTGTTTGTTCTCTGGAGTTGCGGATACCTTTGACCGATCATTTCTGGTGACATCGATAAGGTTATGCAATATCATCAGATCAATTGGGTTTTAAAAATAAATTTCATGCTTACTTATTTAAAAAAAAACAGGAGCAGAACAGTGTCTCGTTAGCTGGATGGTTAAAGAGAGAAGTGATTTTATAATGTTACACATTCTCTCAGCATTTGATAATTCATACTCTTTATTATATATCAATATGATCAACAGATTACAAATATATATAAGATATTTTAAATGAATGAATTTTAAATAACGATTATTACTGATTAGTCGGATAAGCCGAAAAATCAGACTCTTCAAAAATCAAATTAAAATGGGACAAATATTAAATAGCTAGTTTGAAGGAAATTTTAATTTGGAGTAGGAAAAAAAGGACTTAAGGGAGAGTCTGCTTCTACAGATGATAAGATCTCGCACCAGGAAAAACTCCTCATTAATTTTTGTCATATTATGGCCTTCTGACAGAAAAACTTTCTCTCCTTTAACATATAAAATGCATCTCCTGATTATTCATCCAATAAGACAACTTGACTCTGTGATGATTCATTCATTTAAATTCTCTTTTCAAAATTCTTTTTCTTTTTAAGCCTTTAGGTATTCAGATTTGAAGGCCAGTCGACTCTGCTTCTATTGACGTCCATGTAAGATTTTATTATATAAAAGAGGAAAATATCTCAGATATGAATCATGATCTGTTAAGATTATATTTAATCTAATATATATTTTTAAATTATAAAAACAAAAAAAAATAAATAAATAAAACAACTTTCTTTTTTTAGTTTTCCAACTTTAAAAAACTTAGAAGAGCTTCCATAGGTCTCTAATTAGGCGTTATTACTTTCTCATATTTTTGGAGAGATTTAGGGGTTAATAAGGATTCACTAAAATAACTATAATAGGTTAATTATTTTATATCGAATATACAATAGGAAAAGCTCTCTCTCACCAGATATTTTGGTCTCTTCATTTATCAGTTCAAATGCTTTTAGTTTTTCTGGAAAAGTCATAAGATGAAAGTCTTCAATGAATTACTTGTAAGAGAGATTCGTACATTTCAAAAGATTTTGGAGTAGAAAACTTGCTTATCTTAAATTTTAATGGATTATTATTTTTGTAAACTTCACTATTCAGATGGTGGGCTATACCTTTGTACCAATCACTGAGAAATGGGAGTGGCTCTAATTCTACTATTTTCGTAATTCCATCTTTTAATAAATCATGAACATTTCTTAAATTTGTTTATTTGTGATTTATATATTTAAGAAAAGCCCATTCGAAAAAAATGATTTTATTTTTCAAGGTATTCGTCATGAAAATAGTACTTATATGTATCCTACAGAAGTAGACTCAATCTTAAGAGAATCACGTCTTATACAAAATGGGGTGACAGAATTCAAGTGTCCTAACAGAAAAACTGTTCATTCCACTCTTTGGTCACTCAAAATTCCAAGATAATGAAAAAATAAAAATAAATGCAACTTTACATTTGATATCTTGATATATCTGATAAAAATCAATAAAAAAATAAATTTATTCTTGATATCTGATTATTATTAAATAAAAAATTGCGGAAAAGAGAGGAAAAAAATAATGAAAAATGTAGACGACGATGCGAAGGCAGAATATCCTGGATTACGTTCACTCTAACGTGACTCATTCAGTACGAATATACGAGTAAATATTTTGATGTAACTAAGCAACTTTATCCGGAGTCAAATCAAAATGACTCAAACTAGATTATTAAAAGCATTTCTCTAGACAAGTTCAAATTCTAATTACAATCATTGTTATATTATCGTATTAACAAATATTATAAAAAAAGATGTCCTGATTTAAAATATAGCATTAATTTGACTAATTTCAACTTCACATCTAAAATTAATTTAAGTTGTGGAGGAAGCTCCTATTTTTTTTTTAGAAAAGTACATCATTGAGGGTAGAATTCTTCTTAGGAATTTCAGTAACAGCGTTTCAAAAATTATTTCTCTTTTCCTAACCCTTATTGACTTTTTTGAAACTATATATTTTATTCATATGATACTAATTTTTTATTACTATTACAGTCATATCTATGTCATTTGATAAAGGCTCACATCTGGCCATCTGGTAAAATTTTTTCTTAATAGACCTGCTTCAATAAGTAATTGAACTAATATAATAGCTCAGGCACAGTGTACTTACTCTGTAAAAAATAGTAAAAAAGTTATTCCTCTTTCAGAAATTAGGTCCTGGTTATCCCAGCTAAAATTGATATTTATTCTATTTCTTCTAAGCCATTCTTTCTCTGCTTCATCATTCCTCATTAAGCGAGCCGGCTTGACGCGTTTATAATTTTTTATACTGAAATCCTTAAGAAAAATGGCAAGAAAGAAGACCCTAATGTTATTAGATTTTAAATTCATCTGTTATATATTCTTTAGATTTGATTGATTTTTAAAATCACTTCTAATCATATCTTGAATAAATAAGATTGTACAAATCAAATCAACCAAAAATTTATTTAAGATAACAATACATGATTTGCCAAAACGTTGAATTTGAACTTATGACTGAATGGCGTAAGAGTTAAATAGACCCATCTATGAAATATTTCGTTAATGAAAAAAGATTGAAGAGGGTAGGAAGTGAAAGAGTTAATTTCCAGTATTTTTTTTTAGAGCTCTTTATCTTATATATGATTATAATGATTATTTTAAGAAAAACCCATATTCCGGCGAGCTATCAAAGGTCTTGTTTCTCGAGACCACCCAGTAAAGGAATAGCTGTACTTGAAGTGTCATCAAATATCGTGGAGGTTGTTTCTTTTTCCTCCGGGCAGGCCCACCGGTTAAATTGTATCTTATCTTTAATAAAAATTCTAAAATTTTGCAATTTCCTCATATTCCCTTTCTCTTCTTGAACGTCGGAGAAGTTCTTTATATTGTGATATCCAATAGAACTTCACTGTTTGATCTAAGATTATCTATGGTTGAAGAAAACTCCCATGTCTCTATTCTCTTTCTAGGGACATTCCAATGTGCAGGCTTCGCATTCATGCTAGTGTATGTTGAAACAACATCACAAAATTAAGATTTTTTCATTCTGTCTTTTTTAAGGTATAAAAAAATTTTCATATTAGTGAAGTTTTTCCAGGAGAATAAAATTTAGAATCTATTTATATGAACTAAACTAAATATTAAAATTTACTTATCAAAGATAAGTAATATGAAGCATATGCATTTATATAATTCAATATGTATTTAATTTAATAATATAATTGTTTTTTCTATTAATGATGACCTTGGTATCTTCGAAAATGGGAATCTTGTAACCAAGTCAACTTTAACACCAAGAAAACACAATGTTGCTTAATTTCTAGGCTGAAAGATTGAACAAGCCCATCCGTCATCTTCTTTATCCTTTATCCCATGACCTCCCGTGAGTGGAACAACCCCCAGCTCTTATTTTCTTTAAAACTTACAATCTCCAAACTTCCTTTTAAAGTCCTCAATTCCTCTTATTCCTGTTCTTTCAGATTGGATGTAATCACTGGTCATTATAGGTCCATTGGACCTTATGTTTTCTTATCCAAAAAAAAGATATTTTTAAATTGAAATTAAAAATTCGACAAAGCCCTAAATCTCTTTATATTTCAAATGAAAATTTTTACTTTGAATTCCAATATAAAATTTAAAAATAAATATAACCGGATATTTGATAACTAGATTATACATTTTGATAGCCTTTACATATAATAGCTATCTGTAATATATCTGATAATTAATAATGGTCAGAAGAGCAGAAAAACATAATAAAATAAATAATCAAAATTAGATAATATTAATAATAAATAGTTTGAAAAAAATTTACATTTGAGTAGGAGAAGGTAGGGCATCCTTAGTCTTACAATCATATGCATATTTGTACCTACGTTATTTGGTGCAAGCGGCAAGTGGGCAAATAACTTAGCCCTCACATATTCGAACTTTTTATAAATATTTATTTTATTTATTTATTTTCCAATAGCTTATGGATAAAATATTATACTACGTTTCTATACCCTTCTTCAAGTCAATATCATGCCCACCCCCTTCAAAACCAAGAACAATTGCACAAGGAACATTACTCCCGGAAAATAACTTTGTTATAAAATAGGAATTCTCTCTCACCTGAATATAGCAGATTTTGATACGTGCTCATTTGTGTGTGTGTGTTTGATTTCTCCTCACAAAGGTCCTTCAGACCTCTCTTCACTTTGACGGATTACAGTAAACTTCAAATTATATCCTTTCAGCATATCTGTTTCTAACACTACTTGAAAAAAAAAACTGTAATGCTCTAGAATATTAAGTTAGTATTCAAGAAAGGAATGCGGGCTACTAACTTCACCTCAGATTTTGGAAAAAGAGTTTTCTTGAGAGGAGGAGAACCGCATTTTTGAATTTTGAGAGTAGAAAGAAGATGGAGATGGAATACCGGGGGGTGTGTTCTCTTAAATTTGCAACGCCGCCTCAACCCGGAAACAGAGCCAATTGACGAGGGAGATGACCGGCTATATGATTAAAGTGGTTGTTTTTGGGTGAGTGGCAGCTAGGTTGGAATAAAGGCGAGAAAAAGTCATAAACCCTTGGTTTTTTACCATATGATTACATAAATAACACGTGTCGACGTTTTGGGCGATCTTCGTCAGGATACGGTTAAATAATTAATTAAATAAAATTTTTTTTAATGCAAGATATTTTTAATTACACTTACCTTTAGATTTGTATCTTTTGATCTCCAAAAGTACAAGTCATAATATGACCTTACAACAATCAGATGATATTATTAACCCCCTCCACATGCAAAATTCTTCACCTATATATTCATCAATCTTGTCTGATGATTCATTCATTTAATAAACCCTATAAAATTTCAAATTTAAAAGTCAGTCTAGTGATCATTGACGCTCATGAAAGTTGTTATATAAAACAGGAAAATATTTAATAAAAATTTTAATGATTCACAATATTTTTTTTTTTAATCATATAAATTAATCAAGTTTACTTAAAGGAACATGCGCCGAGATTATCTCTACTTTCATGTTAAGATTATTATTTAATCTAATCAATGTGTAGAAATTAAGAAAAAATATCTTTACATTTTAACCGAAAAACTTTCTTTCTTCTTGATTTTATTCAATAAATCTGGTGTGAAATTCTTGCGTGCCAGATACTTTTAGATCTAAAATATCATGAAATTACAAGAAATTGATTATTCTGTAAAAAATGACAATTAAAAAAAAGCTGAAATACTGGTTTAAAATAAACTTGTTTTTCTGGTTGAAACAGAATATAAAATTTAAACAAGATTTAAAAATAAATAATAGAAAATTCCGAGTATAAATGGAATGAACGAATCAAGTGTTTTGTAGGCGGGCTTTCATTTCCTATCTTAGAATGAAATTCAAGACCACCCCTCTGCCCCCGTGGCTAAGAGGGTAGAGGTATTGACATTGTTAACCTTCAAAGCCAAAAGACGTGGGTTCAGAACCCAAGCAGTCCTATACAAATTCATTTAAATAAATTTGTGTAAATAACTGTAAATAATATTATATATACCGTTTAAAGTCTATATGGCCTCAGATGCAAAAAAAGTTAAATAAAACAAACTTGAGGAAAGGTTAGAAAAATAGATGGACAAAATTTTTTCCTTAGGTAAATGATTTTACATATTTTTACAAATTTTATTATTTTTCATTCAAATATGATATTAATTTATAATTTGTGATGCTACATAATTAAAAATGGAATATTTTCACTTGTTTTGATATCTTGGTATACAACTTTTCTTATTTTTGCAAAAATGTGGTACTCTCTCCAGGTTTTTCTATTCTCTATTTTTTTATTTTTTAAAGAGCAACTCTTCATTTATTGGTCCCGGATTCATTTATTGGATGCGAACTGTTCATTTGATTCACCAGCAAAATATACTCACAAAAAGATTTTAAATAAAAAGCAAAAACAAAAAAAAAGAATTTTTTTTCAGATATTTGATTTGTTGATGATTATATCGTCACTCAATAGATTATATGAGTGATGTAAAGCTGATAAATTCTATTGACTTTTTGACAGGTGAGAAGACCCAAAATTTAAGGTCAACAAAAGTAATTTGGAAATTTAGGATACGTATTTTTCCTCATCCTTCTATGGCCCTTCAATAGGATTATTATCATCACCTCTCTGATAATCTTAATAATTTAAAATATGCAATTCATGATAGTCAAGAGAGTGAAAAATAATTATATTATAGATAAATAAAAAGTATATTCAGTACAAATGAGGCAAACTCAAGATATTCCACTTCCACAAACAAATTTAATCATAAACATATTGAGTAAGAATTAATAAGTAAACACAGTGGGGAGGGAGTTGCCCGACCCCTCCTAAAGTCAAAAAATAACAAAATTCCAAATAAAATTTCAATGAAAAAAAATTTTAAAAATATGGAATTTAACTATTTGCAAAAAAAAAAAAAAAAAAGGTTCTTCCGCCTTAACAAGAATCCGACCGGGAAGAATACAATTCACAAATCTTGTCAAATAAAAAGCAATTTGTGATTTATTAAGAATGGCTCCAATCTAGAACCGAAACGTTATTCTTGAGCAAATAAATCTTTGTGGACTGAATCTTGGTGATTATCTCTTTTGTTTATGTTATCATTTTTATTTACAAACATTAACTTACTCTGAACTTTTTCTTGGGGTATTTAAACGGAGGAATAGAACTCAAATATTTTTTCGAAGAAGACGGAGAACCCAAAATCAACCAATTTTTCTTAAAAAAAAAAAAAAATGGTTAATCAACATTGCAAAATATATATTTGATTTATATTATTAATAATAATAATATTTAATATATATAGGAAGAATGTTACTTGAAAGTAGATGTTATTTAAAAGGGAAATGTATTTTGTGCAGGGGGTGGACTTGTGAGTGGTGGTTTTTTTTTCTACTATCAACATAGGCGTAACTAGGAATTTTGGCGCCTTCTTAAGAATTTGGTTTTCACATTATACCAATTTATTTCTACTTCTTCAAACTTTTTTTGTTGCCTACCCCTAAGTGATTGAGCAGAAATCTATTGTGATAAGAATTATAAAGAGGAAAAAAATAAAAAATAATATTAAAGAATAAACTAGTGGGTTAGAAAGGGAAACATAGACATAACTATGTACGATGAAGGGGCAAGAGATGAATTAAAAGAAGAATAAATAATTAAACAAAATATTAGTAACTAATAATGAGATGAAATAAAGCAAATGAAAAAAAATTAATGTTATAAATAAGCTTACAGAGATTATTATTTAACAATTTATTCCTATTCTTGCTTCATATTATATTTGGTAACTAACGTTCATTCATTAGAATTGTTTATGTGTTTTTATAGTTTTAAGGACTTGGATCTCTCCTCCCCCCCCCCTTCCCTCCGTGGCCGAGAGGTTAAAGATACTGACATTGTCAATATTGATAAACTTAAAAGTCAAAAGGTGTGGGTTCGGATCCCAGGCAATCCGATGGAAATTTATTTAAATCAATTGGATACTAATTGGTGTAAATAAATATGCCTGGATTAAATGTATCGTAATTTAAATTGTATATCATTTAAAGTCTATATGGTCTCAAATGCCGAAAGGACAAAAAAAAAAAAACAGAATTTGGATGCATTACCAAACCTAATTAACATAATTAATTTTATTATCTGGGGTAATAAATCATTTTGACTTGCATTCTTGGCCTTATGTCATTATATAATAATAACATACTTTTTTTTTTTTTTGAGGGAAAAGCCTTTAATTAAACGCATAAAAACCTTCAAATCATAACAAAAAAATCATTGTTCTGGTGTATCGTGCACTGATGACACACGCCATTCCCTATTGCCGGTTTCGGGCTCTACTGGCCCATTCCCGAGATTCTATTTCGGAGTGAGAGTCCTGTCTACTTCCCCTTTTTTTACCAATAACAACCTACACATTATTTTTATTACAATATTTAATATGAACAATGGATAGGCATTTGTTTAATAATTTTTGGATTTCTGGTTTGGTGGTTTTTGTATCTGGGATCCAAGTTTAATTTATATCGATATTTGGTTTGAATACC
>JAAAKE020104730.1:0-17732 GCA_010014785.2 Anisolabis maritima
TAACATGATGTCAGATTAATGGATGGTAGGAGCAAGGAGGGGAAAGGGGGGGGGGTGGGGGGGCTAGACAGGGGAGAGAAGTCCAAACGACACATTGGTACGAAATTATGATCTTTTTATTTAATTTTTATTAAACTATTTATTTTTCTTTTAAAATAAATTGGGCTCTATTTGAGGATATATCTGGTAAGTCCCTAAGCAAAATGTTTGCTATTATCACTAATAAATGTGGAACTAAATTTAAAAATTGATTATTTTTTTATTAAATATTACTTTTTGAAAAGAAAACATAAGATTGGACTTATTAATCTAAACTTCTATACCTAACAATGGCATTGTTTACGCAAAGAGACACATCACCAATTCTACTCATTAATTATTCATTATGCAAATCTATAGGAAGTTAATTACCATTTCTCATTAATTATTTCATTTTCAATGTCATTTTGGATTTTCACGTTAAATAATTTTTTTAAATTTTTAGTCTAAATCTCTACCTTTCAGCATAATATACGAATGAAATACATTTATTTTATTGTTTATAACTTATATTTTTTTAATATACGTATACTTTTTTGACTTTATTTTTAATTCATAATAACTCTAAAACATTTAGTTCATAAATTACTATCAATATCAAAATAAATTGAACGAATGCTATCTTTTGTTTCGTCTTAAGAAATAATTAGAATACTTGTATACATTTCATAATTAAAACATTATGAAATTTGATGATTTTGACCTTTTGTTCAATTTATTCTGATTCTGAAAGTAGACCTTATAAACAAATCTTATATTAAGTTAAAATAGAATTTTGTTGATTATTTATTAAAATAAGGAGAGTGACTTTTGAACTACAGGTTGCTGAACCCTGGTCAAAAAAGAAAATATAATTAATAATATATTAGGAAGTGAGAATTAATTTTCTATATAAATTAAAAAATTCATATATATGGTAAAATTTATATGAGTAGATTTTATTAATCAGTAAAAAAAATGGAACCAGAAGAATTTTTTTAAGAATTTATCTTGGAATTAGGTTTCTGCTTTTCGTCGACAAAACAGTGAGCCACTTGGCTTTTATACAACTTTATAGAACTGATCTTAATAGCTGAGATCATTTTTTCTTTTATCTCGATATCGAAAGTGAAGGTTAAATGTGTTGTGTTAAATCGGAGGTTCTCAGAAATTTTCACACACCTGCCATTTATGAAATGTCCATTAAGAAAATCTTAATCCATCTTAAGAAAATCTTTTTCAAGATTTTTTTATCCAGCCGTTAGAGTTTTATTCCTCACATGGATGGTCTTTTAGGTAGCACTTAAATTAAAAAAAAATTTTTCCATTTGAAATCTAATTCATCCAATCCGACATTTTTTTTGGCCACTTTGGTCTTAGACTAATAATTTACTTGTATAATTTAACTATACCATTATCAAGCCATATTTATTTATATCAATTGGTTTAAATAAATTTTTATTGGAATTTAGAAATCTTGTCATCATTTCTAACCCCTTGGACTCGGGATAGAAACACATGGGTTGAATAGTTGCTGAGCTATTACTAGAGTACATTATGGAAATTCTATTCATTCGACTATTTTTAAGCCCTAATCCAAAGGTGGGAAGAATACAATATTTAATAAAATAAAGGAGTATGTCGAACACAGAAAAAAATGACAAAATATTGACAAATTTTTTTATGAAGAAAGGTGTAACTGATCTTTGAAAATCACTGGAATATATGAATATGATTAATAAATATCTATCGTGGCAAAATTTTGTTTTAAATAGCTTATTTATTATTATTTAGAAGATTCCAGGAAGTTTTCGTTCCAATTTATTCTAAAGAATTATAAATAAACTTTCTTAATTTTTACTTTAACATTAACTGATGATTTAATTAGTATTTTTTTTTTATTTCAGGCGATGGAAGATGGCCAAGGTCGATATGGTCCTGAATGCGATTGGTGGTCTCTCGGTGTTTGCATGTATGAAATGCTGTATGGAGAAACCCCTTTTTATGCTGAATCACTTGTCGAAACTTATGGGAAAATCATGAATCATAAGGTATTTTATTGAGTTCCTGATTTAATTTTGATTTTCTTTTTTAATCTTTACATTTTTATTTTTTAGAATTGTTTTGATTTTCCTAATGATGTCGGCTATGATGTATCCCAAGAAGCCAAAGATCTTATGCGACGACTTATTTGTAGTTCTGATTACCGCCTTGGCCAAAATGGCATCGAAGATTTCAAGGTAATTTCCCTAAACATTTATTTTATTAAGTAAAATGATTATATTCAAATTTTTTCCTCATCTACAATCATTCATATTTTTTTAATTCAATTACTTTTACAATAATTTCATTAGGCTGGATTTTTTTTGCAAAGATATGATATGAAAAATGCGCAGCCTTTTTATTAAAATATTTTATTTACGCTTTTAATGACAGTGTTTTGTCAGCAATTCTGTCTTCATCTGGTCTTTTATCAGTTGTACAATCACCTTTAAATCTTGCTCAAATGTTCTTGTTGAGAGAAACGCATTTTTGCGCATTTTTCATATCATATCTTTGTAATTGTTTAAAAAAAAAGTTTTATTCTATTTTGCTATAGTTATACTTTGACAATGATACATTTGTTTATTTTTAGAATCATGCCTGGTTCACTGGATTAGATTGGAGTTCAATACGAGACAGTCCAGCTCCTTACAAGCCTGAAGTTTCCAGCCCAACAGATACTTCCAATTTTGACGTCGATGATACTGATATTCGTACCTCAGATGCCATCCCTCCTACTGCCAATCCGGCTTTTAGCGCCCTTCATTTACCATTTGTTGGTTTCACTTTCACTCAAGGAAGGTAAGCTATTGTCAATTTTTTTTTATTATTTAAAAACGAACAAACAATTAAGATAATATTTTTAAATAAAGGAATGTAAGATGAGCTAATAAACCCAGCTGATTTTATTTCTGCGAGCTCCATAATCACAATAATCAACAGTTTCTCTGCTAACTTTCTTATAGTTCTTTATTGAGAATTAAAAAAAAACTTTAAAAATAGAGTGAAATTTCAATCTATCATTCCCCTATTTTTTGTTTTCTTGCTTGAATCGTTCGCTATCAATCAATCACGAATGGCGTTCCATATTTTTCCCACATTACTGTTTCTCAGTTTGATCTTATGATCTTTTTTTTCTATACCCAAAATGAAAACATCTTTCACAAAATTTTAAGTCCCTAATTCTCGATTAACACAAGTTTAAACAAAGATTGCTTAGACTTGGGTGCAAATAATCATCTAATTAAAATATGTTATTTAATTAAATTTTATTTCAAGTAATGATTTTATTTCAGCTGCACTTCCGATCTGGGTTCATTTCCAAAGGGGCAAGCATTAGTTGATAAGAAAATTAAAGAATTAGAGGATGAAAATTTGAAATTAGTTAAAGATTTATCAGGTAATTATTTTACATACATGTTGATTAGAATAAAATAATTCTGATAAAATAATTTTCTTCTCAGATGCCAGGACATTACTTGCCCAATATGCCACTGAAGGTCCTATTTTACATAGCGATGACTTAAAAAGACATTCTCCTACCACTGAAATGGGAAATGGTACGAGAAAACTACAAGACGAAATTAATATCCTCACCAAACGAAATTGCGGTAGGTTTAAGATTTGGTTAATTAAATGAAAATAATTTATTTATTCTTATCAAAATTTTATTTTTATTTTAGAGCTTGAATCTCAACTGAAATTAAAATCCCTCGAAACATTAGATATAAAAAGAGACATTGCCCCCCCTAATGGAGATGCTGCTTGTCGCATTTCTGAATTAGAAAAAACTCTAAAAATCCTTCGTCAAGAAAAAGAAGATGCTCTCAAAGATAAAGTGGATGCTTTTGAAAAGATGAAATTACAGGATAAAGAATTGAAAGATGCTTTAAGCCAACGAAAACTCGCTATGACTGAATATACAGAAGTTTCAGATAAATTGTCTGAGCTTCGACAACAAAAACAAAAACTTTCTCGTCAGGTAATTTCAAACCCCTCCTCTACTTATTTTTTATCTATTTTTTAATAATATTTTCATTTTAAGGTGCGTGATAAAGAGGAAGAGCTTGAAATGGCCATGCAGAAGATTGATAGTCTGCGGCATGACATCCGGAAAGCAGAAAAACTTCGTCGAGAATTAGAGGCACGAGTTGAGGAGGCGATTTCTGAAACAACAAAAGAACGAAAATTACGGGAAAGAAGTGAAGAGTATTGCAAACAAATGGAGGATGAGACTGAAAAATTAAGGCAACGACATTTGTCTTCTGGTTCCGATTCACAATCTGCAGGACATACACATTCTACTCAGGTAAATAAGATATGAGACTTAAATTTCTGAATTCTGGATTTCTGGATTTGAAAGCTTACTTATCTGTGATCTAATCAGACGAAAAGACCTAACGACCAAATATAGGTTCCTGTTTGGATGCAGTTCTAATTCATTCTAATGTCAAATTAATAAAACCAATTCTATTTTCTAAATTACACTTAAGAATCTCATATAAAAAAAACCTATTCAACATCTTTTGAGGGGTTACTAAGTCAATTGTCAATATTTTTTCTGGCGTTATTTAAATATGTATGTATTTCATCTAATCTTTTTAACTCTAGACTTGATCTTAGCAGACTTCTTATTTCAAGAAGCTCCTCATTTGTGGTGAACTTCTTTCTAAAACTTTCAAGATCCCCCAAGAAAATTTAGTCTTGAAAAAAAGCAAGCACATTTTAAGGCATAATGTAGCGTTATCTTTTTTTCTTTATATATATATACATGGTTCATATAAAGCCGGATTCACAGCTCATATTTTAATTGATAATTTTATTAAAAGATGTGCAGATAAGAATATTCTAATTTTATTTTAGGAGATTGCCCGACTTAAGGCAGAATTTGAAAAATTAGAAGTTCAATACAACGAGAACCTTACCCAGCAACAAACTCGCTTTAATATGGAATGCTCTAGCCTTCGCGATCAGCTCCAAGAGTCTGAGGCAAGAAGAGACATGCTCGAGAGAGAGGTATTTCCTTCACACCCTTTTCACTCCTTAATTTTCCTTGTAGAATTTTATCACTTCTTTTTTTCTCTAAATGGATTTGTTTAAGAAAGTTTTCAGGTGGTTTTCCTGTGGTGTATTCTCGATTGTCATTCCGAGCCAGTTTTCTTTGGTATTTCCTTTGGGTGTTTGGTCTGGACTCTTTCACTGATTTTTTTATTAGTTGGGTGGATTTTCAGGGACCCTTAGTTATACTAATAAAGGCTCTGGGGGTGGGCTGGGAGTGCAGGATCCGCAAATGCGAAGCCTGACGGTCCATGAAGCCCATGGTCTCCATTTTGGACAGGTGCAGCTCGCCAAAGACAAATTGGATGCCGCAAGGCTTGAGGATCTCACGGATAGCGAGGAGACAATCGCCGAGCTTAAGCGACGACATGACTGCGACAAGCTTATTCTTCTCGAAGAAAACAAGAAATTGGCCCTGGAGGTAACTTCTTTACCTTTGTTGAATCAATTCACAAATATTCATTCATTTCTTTTATAACATTATTTTCTCTTAATTCTCTTTTATATTTTATAGCTTTCAAGAATGCGACAATTGGAAGATGAATATGAAGAATTACGAAACAAAAAAGAAGCAATTGCCCAATGGGAAGCACAAATTAGTGAAATTATACAATGGTATTATATTATATTCTTAAATTATTTTTTGGAAAATAACTAATTCTTGTTCCATTCCTAGGGTCAATGACGAAAAAGACGCCAGGGGATATTTACAAGCTCTTGCTACCAAAATTACTGAAGATATGGAGTTTCTCAAGCATTCCGGCGCCGCCAATCCTCCGACTTCGGTAAATTTTTTTAATAATTCTTTTATCAAATTTATTTTATTCAACTTTTTCATAATGTAAACAATCTTATTCTATCTTTTATGTTAATAGGATAAAAATTGGCGAAATAGGCGCAGCCAGAAACTTGATAAAATGGAGTTATTAAACTTACAAAGCAGTTTACAGTCTGAAATTCAAGCAAAACAAGCAATTAGCGAGGAATTAACAAAGACACGTTCTGAATTGATTGCAGCTCAAAAGTATGTATTAATAAAAATAAACCATAAAAATATGTAAATCTCTTAAATAATGTTTTCTGAAAATCCGTGAAAATTTGCTCAAACTGAAGCAATATCTTTAAAAAAAATGAGAAATCTTACAAAAACAATTAAACGGCTTCCAAAATTAGATTTATTTACAATTTATATTTTTTTCTAATTAAAATAAAAAGAATAAGTATCTTGGAAATACGAACTTAACTATAGTAATTTAAATCGTAAAAGCAACGAGCCGAAAACACAAGTGTTCTGGGTTTATTTCAATAATTTTTTCATGTTTTGAAGTTTAAATAAATAATTTAATTATATTTTTAATGGCTCCTAACATTTATATTTATATTATAATTTTTTAATTGAAATTGAAACTTGAATTTTCCAGGGAGCTTCGTGATACCAGGCAGAGATCGGAAGGATTTGCCCATGAAATAAAACGAAAAGAAATGCAAATTAAAGAACTCAAATCGAGAATAGAATCAGGCGAAAGTTGTAAGTATACTGTTCAATTCCACATATCAAAAATTTATGGGCCTGTATAATTAAACAAAAATTTTTTTCAATTATTATTCTTATTCAGAAGACATCATTATATTTAAGAACATTTATTTATTGCAATGCTTTTTGATGAATTGTATATTCTATTTATGATGGAGATATATATTGTTTTCAATTTTTTTTTATTTATGAAATAAATTTATTTCTTTTCACTTTTTTCAAAATTTGATTTTTCATTTCTTCTTTTTGTCGTCACTTTTTGGCATCATATAAAGTTTATTCTTGGAAAAATACTTTCTTAGTGCATGAATGGTTACTAGTTCTTGAACAGCATTGAACTTTTTATTTGAATATTATATTAGTAGAATTTTAAGTTTTTTTTATTTAAACTAACGAAGCTCTTCCCTAATTTTTCAGGCTTTATTTCATTCTTTTTAATAAATTGATTTTTCATTGATGCTTGATAACATGGTTATGTTTATACTTGCTTTTCAAATTTGATTTGTTTTTGCTAATATTGAGTAAGGATATCAATTACAATGCTGTTCATGTAAAAATTTGCTTTACAAACAATCTATCTCATTTCCCCATTTTTTAATAATTAGGAGAAATTAAGAAAAAGGTGTAAATGTAAATACAACATTTTTCTATTTTTACTCCCATAGACAAAATGCCTTTATTCATTGGTGTAACAAGCTGCCTTTGGGGCTTGCTTATGGTTCTTATGAAAATCTATTTCTGAGTCGCCGTCTCGAATACGCCCCTTCGCCCTTCGCCCTTCGCCCCTTCGGTAACGTACCCGTTACGCTCGCTTTTGAGTTGGTTCGCCTTTTCTAACGCTGTGCTGTGCCGTCCAAAAGAAAAAAAACAAATAAAGAACAGTGGCTTCGGCTTCACCTTCCACTAACCTTCTTCTCAATATGTCGTGTTTATCCACAATCACATTTGCCGGGTGCGTTTCTTATCCCTGAGTACTTCCCGTCTTGTAAATGTCTTGAATGTGTATAAAAAAGCAAAAATATTGAATTGGTTTTTCAATTCAGTATTTAATTTAAACAATTAAAGCTTTCACAGTTTTTATCATAAATTAAATAATTTTTTCGGTATAACAGTGTATATTTATGTAAAATGTACAATGTGCACTCATTTGGTGTTACTTATCAGGATTTACATTGTTAGTGAATCCAAGAAACTGCGACCAGTGTGCCAGCTTTTGAACTGGTCCATTGTAACCATCTTGGATTTACTCACTTGAATTGCAAAACCTAAAAATAATCATAAAATAAATTGACATATTTTATATACACAGTTAAACAGAAAAATTTTTTAATAATTCATTATTTCTTTTAAAATCAAAGCCTCTCATATTTCCAAAATTCAAATTTTCCCTTTTTTCTTTTTTCAAGAATTAAAAATAAATATTTCAGATTATTAAAAAAAAATGTTTCGGCCCTGGGTTTCATTCAAGGACAAAATTTATAAAATATCGACGTGAATTCAAAATGGTGAAGTATACATTTTTTTTTCTTTTCTCCTTTTTCTTCCTTTATTTCTTTTCCACATTTCCTTTCTTTTATGGAGGAAAGTGTGTTTTTTATTTTTCTCTTTTTTTTTTAAGCTTTTTTGAATTTTTTAAAGTATTTAAATAAAACAATTCTATAATAACTGAATATGATGCCTTTTTTTAATTAAAGTTCAATCAAAATTCTTAGCAAAAAGCTTTTTTAGCGAGCTTTGCAAAAAAATGCATTTTTCTTCTTTTAACTTAACTTTTTATTTATTTATTTTTTTTTTTTTAATACAATTTTGTAGATGTAAATATTTTTAAATAATGCTTTTATATTTATTTTATTTTGAAATTGGATGGGCACTAGTGCAAATTGATTCCTCTGTGTTACATGTCCAGTTCTAGAACGTCCCTCATCCCAAATGTCATATCTGGACCACTTCCTCAAGGAATCAAGTACTCGACATGGAGGCTCCATCGAGAGCGAGGAGGGTGACGTAGAAGACAATAGGGCGCCTTCAATAACCAGTAGTAAATCTAATTTATCCGAGCTTAGCATAGTAAGTACCTCGTGTCTCGCTTCTTTGGGTTTGAAGAAAAAGAAACTCATTATTTATACAAAGAAAAAAATATATGAAAGCACTCTTTTATTTTCGATTAGCTATTCATAAATATTGTTAGTCTTCTCGTTTTATTTTAAGCAGTCCCTGCTATTTAATACATCCAGATATTTTTTAAAATAAAAGTTTGCTTTTATTTATTTACATTTAGAAAATAACGATCAGAACTTGAATTTATCCTTGTTAATGTTTCATTGTTGCTTTCTATGTTTTATTTCTAAAAGACCCCTTCCTAATTCCTGTTGGCGAAGGTTTGATCACCTTAAAGGGGCAGACTGACTGAAGAAAATAAAATCCAATATAAAAATCCTTTTATTTATTCCTGAGCTGCATGCTTTTATCAGCTTTTGGCATGCAGTGAATACAAGGCCTTCATAAAAATACTTTTAGTTTTATCCAAATAAAGCACTCATTGCTTATTTCGAGATTCAGTCCACCTCTGAAAACAAATCATCTTTTGAAAAATGTTTTGCTCTGCTTTTATTTTAAATAACATATAAATCCGAAAAAAGGCGAATAAATGGATAAATGAAATGCTCTCTTAGGTGCTACAATCTTATTATTTATTCTGACGTCAACGTTAACTCAGCCCATCCTCGGTATAGGGTGTCATATAAATAACTCTCCACTTTTCGGTTGTCATAGAAGTGTTATACACATATGCAGTTAAAATGCATATATTTCATTTTCAATTTATTTAACATTTACAAAAAGAATGTGAATGGCTAAAGAATTTGATAAATTATTTTGTCTCTTTCCATATTATAAAAAATGCTTCTGTATATATTTAATTCTTGGAAAGAAGGCTAATTTTTTATTCTGTAACTTGATGATGAGCGAAATGTTATCAGAGAAGGAAGAGAGGTTTTTACATATCCATTGTCCCTGAAAATAGCGACTTCCCTCCCTCTAGATTTATTCTTTTTTTATTTTTAAAGATGCAAAAAACATTTTACAAAAGATAAGCTCTTCATCTCTATGTCAATTTATGTAAAAACTTGTCTTTGGGATACTATAATAACCTTTACAGTTAAATTAGACCCTTTCTCCAATAAACACATTTCAAATTAGTTTGAAATCATTCTTCGCATGCCCAAAAAACTACTAATATATTTTCGCTCTGCTCTTTTCATTTATAATATATTCAAAAAATATCCGTTTCTGAAACATCTGCCAGCATTCTGTTTCTTTCTATTTTCCAAAATTTATTTTCTAAAGTTATAAGTATAATCTCATCTTAGAAGGCTTATTCGAAAATAAATTATTTTATGAGTTAGTTGGTTGATGTGATTGGTTGTTGTTTTTATTAGGACCCGAGTTCGACCCTCGGGTTGGATCTGCATCATGCAAGCAGCAAAGCTTCGCTGCATGCGGCTGCAGTGGCACACGCTGCAGCTGCTGCAGCAGGCAAACCGCCTCCACCCCCGGGGCCGATGCAACAACACCCGTCCATGGCGACTGCAATGGCTGTCTCTGCTCACGATCATCTGGTACCCAAACCTAAAGCTCATCAGTTCCTCGTTCGCACTTTTTCATCACCAACCAAGTGTAGCCACTGTACTTCATTAATGGTCGGCCTAACTCGTCAAGGAGTCGTCTGCGAAGTGTGCGGATTTGCATGCCACATCGGTTGCTGTGAGAAAGTTCCAGCCATCTGTCCGGTTCCATCGGATCAGAGTTCGTTTCTTATATTTTTTATTTTTATCGTCTATAAATAATCAAAAAATATTAATAGTTATTTATAATTTGTCAACAAAAGAAAAAATTAAACAGTTCTAATTTTTTACATTTCAGCCTTTTTATGGAGATGTTTCGGCTCCACCAGCAAGCCTTCCACTGGTACCCAGCTACAAGCTGTTAATTTTTTATTACAAATTTTATCACAATAAATGGCTTTAATTAAAAAATATAAAAATGTTATGTATTTTTTTTCTTTCCTATATATATTGAAAGTTTTAAATTTTCTAGTTAATGTCATTTATTTTGATAAAAATTATAATAAACTGGGCTGAGAAAGGTTTGCCGGTGGAGCCGAAACATACCTGTAGAAAGGATGATATAAAAAGATGCAAAAAGTTAGAAATTTAAAAAATGGTATTTTTGTTTTTTTTCTTTGTTACAATTATTCCAAGGACATTAATATAAAAATTTAATTTTATTATATTATTATTTAAATTTTATATTCTCCATATGGAAGATAGCAATTCTTTCAGCTTCTATTATTATATTAGGTATTATATAATTGGTTTCTAGAGGTGTGGATAAATAAATAAAAAAGATAATTTAACAAGGATTGGATGAAAATTTCATTCCAATGAATATTTGGAAAGTGAGGTCCGAGACATTTTGCTTCAAATTTTTATTTATTCAATTATTTCCTTTTTGAAATTGGACCTTTTTTTAAGATATAGTTTTTTTGGGGTATAGAGTGATCACAACCAAATTATATTGCTTTAAAATTTAATGAAGAAAGAAAAAATTCTGATAAGCAACATCCTGGTCCTACCAATTAATAAATCTCACAAAATGATTTAAAAATTGAATAATTTCGCAAACAATTTCCTTCATCTAATCCTAACAAGAGTTTATTGTTGTTTTTATAGCCAAAAGACCCTTGGGTATCGACCCCACGAGAGGGATCGGCACAGCTTATGAGGGCTATGTCAAAGTACCAAAAACAGGAGGCGTTAAGAAAGGCTGGCTCCGACAGTTCGTTGTCGTCTGCGATTTCAAACTCTTTCTATATGACATTTCACCAGACCGAAATGCTCTGCCCAGTGTTTATGTGTCTCAGGTACTTGATATGCGCGATGAAGAATTCGCCGTATCGAGTGTCCATGACTCGGACGTCATCCATGCAACCAAGAAAGACATCCCATGTATTTTTAGAGTAAATACAAATCTATTTCAAATATATTAGAATCTCTTATAATCAATAATAATTAAAAAATTTTTTTTCAGATTACGACTTCGTTAATGGATCCTCCAGGAAATAAAAATCATACATTAATGTTGGCTGATACTGAAAGTGAAAAAACTAAATGGGTAGTGGCACTTAGTGAATTGCATCGAATCCTTAAAAGGAATAATCTACCCAATAGAACGGTATTTTTATTTCTTTTTAATTAACAAACATCAGAATCTTGCCTTTTTATAATAAATAGTATAAATATGGCCCAGTGTGTTTCGAAACGCATTTTTATTTTTATTTTTATTTTTTTACTAACAACAAATACTCTCCAAATTATTATTTTCTAACCTTCTTACCATTTTTATAGCTTCACTTTAGATTTAACAAGTACTGTTAAAATCTTATTAAGTTTACAAAAATTCGAGATGCAGCACTAGAAAAAATATATTTTTTTAATATGATAGCCGTAGTCTTATAAATCTATTTTTTTTATCTCACACTTTCCCTAGAGATTTCATAATCAACTAAAAATACTATTTCAATCCTTGAAATATGGTTTAGTCCCCTTGATGTGGAAAGATCCCTAGTTCCACATCATTCTTTCATCAAAGATAGCGTTTTTTCAAGTTGATTATGAATAAGGTCAATCATTTATTATTATTATTTGCCATTGCCATTTTCAGAAGATTTATTAAAAGATAGAATTTTTTTGATTGAACATAAATTTCTATATAGATATAAAATAAAAATTTTCATACTTGAAAATTAATAGACAATAAAATAAAATTTCTTTGAGATGTTTAAAGATTATTTTATTGATAATATAATTAATAGATCAAAACGTTGTTAATTGACGGATCCCCGATATATTTTTCCTTTTTTTTAATTAGATAATCTAACCTAACCTTTTAGAAATAAATGTCAAACACTGCTCGCAGCCTATGATTGCGACGTCATTTTGACCCGATATTCAATAGCCATTCAGCCTGTCATGGCAAACATTTTCGGATTATAATCTATAGATTTGTAAAATATTTTGTTTTTACTATCTATTATATTAGAAAACTCCTTCACATAAATACATCATTTACCATAAAAGTAACTAAATATATATATATATATAAAGGAGGCGAGTGGTTAATCGGATAAACTTCGGATCAAGTTTAATTAATAATTAATTTGGGTTCGAGTCCTGTTGCAAAAAATTATTCAACTTTGCCAAAAGCCTCTTCCTGGGTTAGGAAAGTGTGAGATAATCTCATCTTCAGTAACCCGCACAAAGGGCTCAATTGATGTTTGCCTAAGTGCCTATGAGACGGAAAATCTGTCTCAAAAATTAATCCAAATAGAAAGGGAAGCTTAAGTTTAACTTCTTTAAACAAATGACTTTTTACATAATAATGAATTTTTTTCAATTTTTTAGATCTTCCGAGCCAAGGAGTTGCTGGACAACACTTTAGCTTTTATTAAGAATGCAATGTCTGGTGCTATTATCGATCCAGATCGTCTAGTCATTGGAACAGAAGAAGGCCTGTTCTGCTTAGATCTCGATCGAAGTGGTGCGTTTCTCTCGACACTTTTTCTCCTTATTTCATAAATATCTATTATTAAATTTCAGAAAATTTCTTTAAATATATCTTTTCATTTTTTGTTTTAATAGAAATAGCGCGTGTTGGCGAAGGTAAAAAAGTCTACCAGTTAGAATATGTAATTGAAGAACAACTTTTGGTTGTGCTCTCTGGCAAACAACGCCATGTCCGTTTAATTCCGGTTCGTGCTTTGGATGGCGATGAAGTTGAGTGGATCAAAGTCGCCGAGACAAAAGGCTGCATCACCTTTACAACTGGTCCTATGCGTCAAAATCGTCAACAAATTGGATATTGCCTTTGCGTCGCCATTAAACGACAGGTAATCCTATTCATGATTCGATTGGTATTACATGGATGTTTTGCTTAAATATAATATGGATATTATATTTTGTAGCAATTAAATAAACCTTTATTTTAGTGACTAATAGGGGTTTCTTTTAAACACTATCTGTCCCCATTCTGATTCTATTCTCTTTTGGTTCGAACCCGTGGTTTATATTTAAAGTCATGCTAACTGCTCGACTTTAGAGTCATCATTAAATATTAAAAATTCAGAAGAATAATAATTTCTTGATTTATAATTAGTTTCCTTTTTTTCAGAACACCTCTCAAGTAATAATTTATGAGGTAACCCGAACAAAAACGCGACATAACCGAATCCGTGAAGTAATGCTACCCACTCACGCCCAGACTCTTAACATCTTCTCTGAGGGGAGACTCTGCGTGGGTTACCAAAGTGGCTTTTGTGTGTACAGCATTATGGGAGACCAACATCCTCTATGTGAGTTAATTTTTTTTACTTAACTAATTAAAAACTTAAAAAAAAAAGTCAAAAATTTTTTCTTGAAAAAGGGTATATTATTTGATACCGCTAGATAGCTATAAAACTTAAAACAAATTATTTTTTATTAAATATCTTAAGGTATCTTAAAGGCTTATTTGATTCAATGCTTTAGAGCGGACCACGCATTCTCATTTGTTAAATTTTTAATAAAATTTTAACAATATGCATGCTCATCTCTTGATCGAAAATCGATTAGAAATAATAATACATGTTTCTAAAGAACTTTTTTTTGAAGGGGTTTAAAGTTCTTCCAAATTATGATTAATAATATAAAGGGCAGAACTCAAAAAAAAGAGTTTTTAAAATTTCTATAATGAATCTATAATGAATCTGAATATTTTATATTTTATATATTTTAAGTTATAAATATTTTCACACTTGATTAAAATAAATTAATATAAATAAAACAAATTACTTTGCTTTTATTATTAATCCAACCAGCTGACGTTTGGGACTATATAAAATATTCGCATTATCATCATTTTTTATACATATTTTTTTCTTTTTGGCATCTGAAGCCATATAGACATATAGACGATACATAATATATATTTTACGATACAGGCATATTTATTTACATCAATTGGTATCCAATTGATTTAAATAAAATTTCTCCTGACTTCCTGGGATCCGAACCCACACCTTTGGGCTTTTAAGGTAATCAATACTGACAATATCAATATCTTTAACTTCTCGGCCACCGGGGAGGGGGGTATACACATTATATATAAACAATTTAATCAATTATTATTTTTTATAATGTATAAAAAATTATTTTCAACTTGTCAAAATTCTCCTCCTAGGATAGGAAAGTGAGAGACAATTTCACCCTCAGAAGCCCAAGGGGTCACATGGGCCATTACTCGTCTAAGTGAGTCTCCCAATGGAGGGCGGCAACCACCTAAACCTAACCTTTCCAAATCTAAATGGCCTCAGATGCCGAAAGACATAAAAAAAATATAAAAAATTAAGATAATCTGCTAAAAGCTAATTGTATTCAAAAGAAATTTTATTTTATCACTCAATGCAGAGCTATCCTGGATTTAAATTAAAAATAAATAAACCTTAAAAAGAACATTATTTAAAAAAATTGTAAAATCCTAAATCCCATAAATGTTAAAAAAAATGGAAAAATTTCATTTCAGTATTAGTACCAAATAAATAAACAAATGGGAAAATAAAGGTTCTTCAAAGGCATCTGAGTCTCACTGACTTCAAGGCTCCATGAAGCATAAACTCTTTTTTATTAGACTTTTCCTTATTTCAAATCTAATCTGATTAATAATTAAAAATATAAATTGAAAATTTTATTTTCCTAGCTCTTGTTCACCCGGACAATCAACTTCTTGGATTCTTAGCGTTTAGTACCGTGGACGCAATGCGAGCAATCGAACTTCCCCGAGGCGAATATCTTCTTGTATTCCATACGCTGGCTGTATATGTGGATTCGCAGGGTCGCAAATCACGTGATAGAGAAATCATGTACCCGGCGATTCCTCTCGCCGTCAGTAAGTATTTCTTAAATATATTTATATATATAATTTTTAAAGGTTATTTAATTAATTTATTATTGTTTCTTCTTTATAGGTTATTGTGATGGTCATTTACTAGTCTACAGTGAAACACATGTAGATGTGTTCAACTGCGCATCGGGAGAATGGGTCCAGACAATAAATATTAAAAAAGCCAAGCCTTTAAATAACAGCGGAACATTAAGCATATGCGTCATCAATGACATGCCTCATATCATTTATCTCAACAATATTCACCAAAGTAAATATTCTTTCTTTCTAATTAACCTAAACATAGAATAATCTTATTTGATAATAATGGTTGATGGTAATTTAAAATAAAGATATGTTTAATTGTAGTTTTTGGGTGTGATTAATTAAATTTGTTCTATTTTAGGGGAGATGCTTAACTTAACAACTCTTGATGCTGCCGGACGAGCTATTCCTAGACCTCGCCGGCGTTTCTCTATTCGGGAAGGACATCGTGCTACAAGAGCGTAAATATTTATTTTAATTATATATTTATTCAAAACTATGCCTTTTTTTTGGGAAACTCCTATAATTTATTTTTTCATTTTGCCTTAGAGTGCAATAAATTCTCTGGCAATTTTTGGTTATATTCTTCTCTAGCATATAGTAAAATATATACAGTGTCTGCCCCTTTCTCTTAGAAGTAAAAGTGTGACTTCATCCTCTAAGGGTCAGTTGCTCACTTCCCGTTCTGAGCGATAAAATTTATTTATATTATATTGGCTACCAATTAGTTAAAATAAATATAAATAAATTGGTATTGTTAAAAATTATATACAATTTATCATATAATTCTGAATAGCCTTCGATTCTGAAGACAAATAAAATATAGAAGCCGTATTCTCCGTACGTCCACGGGTCTTTTAATTTTTTCCATTGTACTTTAATATTTATTAAAAATTTTATTCAATTTTTAGTAAAGTTTGATCCCCTCCAGCCAACTTTCTTTAACATGACCAGATAAATAAATAAATTAAAATGAAATAATGTTGAAATTCTAGTTAATTATATCAGAAATTAAAAGGAGGTACTTTACTGAAAATCATTACTTATTTATTTGAAGAGAGCAACTTTGCTAAAAAGCATCTTTGAAATCCAAAATTTTAAAAATTAAATTACTTTAATATTTTTCCATTGTACTTTAATATTTATTAATTTGTATTTTCTTTGCAGAACGGATCGACGTTCTAAAATGATATCAGCGCCGACTAATTTTAATCACATCAGCCATATGGGTCCAGGTGATGGAATTCAAAATCAACGACTTCTTGATTTACCTACAACTCTGGAAACTGCCGATCAGAGTCTATCCAGTCCTCAAGCCTCACTTGCCGCCAGTCAACAAAGGGTATTTATTCTAAGCATTTAAATTCCATAAATTATTTTCCAAAATATTAAATTAATTTAGAATAATAGAAAAAAAATCATAAAAATACTTCTCGGAAAATTTGTAATATATATTTCATTTTTTACTCTAAATTATAGGCCCCTTAAAATAATAATAAATAAAATTTTTATTAAATTTAATCTTAAAATTGTCAATGAATTGATACTCATAATCAATCCGTAGATATTCCACCCGGCAAGCAAAATGGCCCATGCTCCTCCTCGTCATCCTGCACCTCATGTGGAACCTCGCCGAATGTCAGGACATCTCCAGCAGCCGCCTCAACGTCAACAACCTACATATTCAGGTCATAATGGTAAAGCTTTAGTTTTTTTTTTTTTTTTTTTTTTTTTTTTATAGTCATGTTTCATTTATTTATGAAGCATTTTCAAAATCTTGGAAATCTAAAATCTAAAACCCTGTTACACAAAGTTTTCACAAGAATCTTATAAGGTATTCTCACCCACAGATCATTCCGCTCTCATCACTTTCACGCTAGATCCTTTAGAGTGGGCACCCTTAATTATTCCTTACCCTATTTCTTTTCTCTGGCGTTCCCAGTATTTTAATTTCGAATAATAAAGGTATGTTTTGATAAAGTTAGGAATGAGTTGAGCATGTTCTTGGGAAAGATCGATGTAAGCCGAGCTATAATCACGCTGAAGTTGTAATAAGCTTTGC
>JAAAKE020104741.1:0-17732 GCA_010014785.2 Anisolabis maritima
CCAAAAACTCAAAAACTTATTCAAATTTAATGATCTTTATTTTTATTCTTAATAAAGCTCCCTCCCCTCTCCCTTTATTGCTACGGCCCTGTTTTCCTTTCTTCATTGAATCGACATTATATGAGTGATAGTTTGGCTATAATCTACCTTTATTATGGGAAATTAATCAGATTTTTATTAAAATAAAAATAAAAAACTGGTATGACTACGCACCATGAAATTTTTTTTAGTTTCCCGCCATTTACAAAGACATTTTTTTCTGTCATTTGTCATTTAATAGCAACATAATTAAATTGGATCTCGAACATTTCATAGATGTTTTATTTGCACACCAACCAGAGCGTTTGCTCTTCCTTTCTCTTGAAATTCGCCCATGCAAACGCTACTGGGTCTTGGTCACCCTAGTTTTCGATTCTAGTTACGCCTATAAATCTGAAAATTATTTATTTTTTTTCTTTTTTTGTGATCCCAATACTTATTTATTCTACAGGTTTATATGTGAATCGAATCTGAAACCGAGAAGATTTTTATTGCATTTATTGAGCCACCACATTGAAAAAACGGCCCGAGCACGGATTGATATCTTTAAAGTGAGAAGAGAATTATTTTATATTATTATTATTATTATTCTAGAGATATTTATACTCTATTCTTCTCCTTCTTCTTCCTTTCCTAATCTAGATCCCAAGAATAATAGGAATTTGAGTTGTTTGTTGTTGTTGTTGTTTCGGGAGCTGATTTCTAAGTGAAGTTAGTGTGTCTACTTCACATGCGTGTCTGCCGGCTGGTTTCTTCCCACCGGGGTCACAACCCGGGTCATGCGACTTGGGGATTGCAGTGACCCGTGACCCGGGTTCCCCGGGACGACCATGACCCTGCCCCGGAGCACTGACTGCCCCGAGAGAGAGAGAGAGAGATCCTTCATCTCTCACTGCTTATTTCTTAATCGGTCTCGGCTTATTTATACTTGTTTTAAACAGGTCTCGTTAATTATTTTCGATTGGAACCTATTTTCAACGTAGTAAGCGATTTCATAAGAAGATTCATTTTTTTATATAAATATCAAACATAAAGTGCTCTATTTTGATAGTGATAAAAATAATACTAACAACTTTAATTATCTTGGATTAGAGTATACAAACAAATTTAGACTATTTCTTAACCCAGTAATAAAGAGAAGGTAAGGCTTCAAAAATTTTTCCCACATTTTTTGATTTTTGATCATCGAGGTTCATTAGTTTTAGTTTGCTGGAAGGTAGGCAGCCCAAATGTCAAATTCACTAATGGATTTCTCGATTGCTCCAACATTCCTGGAATGCCCGACTCATGCTCAAATATTTAACAAATACGCTCAAAAGATTAATCACTTAATCGAAATATCCAGTATTCACTTCATAATTTGGATTGCCTAACTTCCAGCAGGCAAACGAACAAATTTCTACACCCCATAGTATCTTGTCGTTTTCAGGTCCAAAACATAAAAAAACTCAATTATCCTACAGTAGAAATATTTTGATTTCTCAAAAACGTTCAACGTTTTATATTTAAGCTAGGAACCCTCGCCCCATGCAGATCAAAGCTTTTGAATAAAAACCACCAACAGTCCTAGTATTTTACAGATGTTGTTTATTAGTTTCTTTTTTTTTTTTTTTTTTTTCTCTAAGTTTGCGATTTTAATTAAAATTCATAAAAGAATTATTTATTAGATAATCTTTCCAATGTATTAACTCTTATCCCCGGGCGCACTTTACTCTTGTACTTTTTTTTTAGGTTTTTTTGTTATTTTCTCTTTCGATATTGATTAAATTGGCGGTATATTGTTCTTTTAAGAGATGAATTATAAAAAGGCTATCTAGGGGCCCAACGCAAAAAAATATATAGTGACAGCACATCACTCATCTTTTTGTACCTGGTACGTAAAAGTTATATGATGTACTTTTAGTCACATTTTTTCTTTTTTTTTCTTTGGGACATCCTGTGAATTTCTATTGTGTGTAACTATAGGTATAAATTTAAATCCAAATCTCGTTTAATAAAAACTCCTATTAAGAATAATAATAATGTCTATTGAAATCGTTCGTGGTCGTTAATGACCTTCTCTTATTCTAGTTAATACGTCACGTGTCCAATCGAAAGTATCGGAACAATGTAAGATTACATCTTTTTGATTTACAAATGAGCCTTCGCTTGCAACCAGAAGCCGCACGTGACTGTGTTTATTGATTACCAATCGATAGTAGTTTTCTACACTTGCGTTAAAGTCTCTTATTAATAGCCGAGTGTGTTTTCAATGCCTGAGGCTTGATTAGATCACCGTGGGGTCGTCGGAGGAGCATACCGCTTGGGAAAAATAAATCAGACACAGGTCACCTGCCAGGTAACGTGAAGCTTTTATTTTTACGTACACATACAAAAATTATGTAGTAGCGCGAAAACTATTGTTTTCTCTGAAAGCTATTGTCCATCCTGGAGAGAAGACATTCATTGCATGCCAAGATCATTTAAGAGAGATAGATACTTGAGAAATTCAATAACTCTATTAGTCCTCTGGTGTGTGTGCGTTGGCGTTTGGACAACCTCTTCTAGAACTCTCACATTTCGAGTGGACGAAATGCGTGGGTCTCTGGGATTAATCCATAACCAACCATCCCGATGACCAGGCAAACTTTTCTTGTTGTTATTGTTGTTGTTGCATTCTCACCAACGGGATACAGTTAATATAATTAACTTGAATGGTACATGAAAAGATTGTTTGCACTTTTTACTTGACTGTCGCGCGTTTTTCACGCCTCATACACGCAAGAACTACAAAAGAAACATTTGTTGGTTGGTCACTCACTCTCTCTATTAGACAACTCTAGCAATTAAAAAATAATATTTATTCTTGATAACAATCTTATGTATGTGACTTGCTCTTTTCTCTTCTTCCTCTTGTGCGCGACATTGCGCGACTAGACTGGACTTGCCAGGTGTTCAAAGCAAAGCAATTGTGCATGAGTTTCCATATCTGAAGCCGCTAGCGACATTTCTTTTTTTTTTTTTAACTTGGCGTCATTACCTTTTAACTTGACCTTTTTCAAAAAAAAATTATTTCCCAGAGAAAGAGAGAGGACGCTTATTTTCATCAAGACAAAAAGTGCAACAGCATCTTCTTCAATTTGTTTGGCAATTTTTTCGTTTTTTAAGATGACTCTTCTCAAACAAAAAAAAAAAAGCATTAACAATTAATAAGCAATCAAGAAGAAGATCTGAATTCACTTCAAGGAGAGGAGGATTTTTATTAATTCTCATTTTCAATAACACTACAAGGGCACCTATTCTCTGAATTATCCCCCCCCCCCCCTAAATGAACTTATCACTCATTCACCTTTCAAGGGGAAGGAGGGAATTTTTATTTTTCAACTCATTGATAAAATAAATATTGACTTGACAATATTTAAATAGTGTGTTATGTAAAGGTCAAAAAATAAACATTTTTCGTTAATAGAATTTTTCTGACAAGGTCGAATATATTACAAAAATTAATATTTTTACTCGTAAAAATTTCATTTTATTTTACGGCATTTGAAGACGAAAAGAAAGAGAAAAATTATTAATATTAAATAATGCATTTCGACTCTTATCAGAAATGGATTTAACGGATGATTGATTTGCTGGTTCCCTAGAACTCCTAGCCTCAAGGAACATTTCGCCTTCTTAATTTAATTTAATTTTTTTACGAATAATCCAAGCTTACTGTTTCTCTTGCCCGATCCAAATTTTTTTCTATACGCTTCTAATTATTTCTTTCGCAAAGTTTTACTTGACCCTTCATATGCTATAGGACTCCGGGTCAATTTATATAAACTGGATGAGTTGGTTCCTCATGTTTATATTATTTAGGATACAAATTATTGCAGGTGCGGAGAATGGCAGGCAAGGTATTTATTGGGATGACATTTCGGCCAATCTCAAACTTTCACTATGAATATAATACTCTTCAGACTAGAGATTATATTTAATGTTTTTTCTAGTCAATTATTAGGCATTCTTACGATATAATTGTATAGCAAGGAGAGTTAATTTGCTTTTGATACCCCTGTTTTATGAGAATTAAATTTCAACTCTCTAAACGTCTTAGCGGTTTGCCACCTGTAAATCTTGTTTCGGTATCTTTACGGGTTAAATGAATAAAATGATAATAAAAAATTAGCTACGTAATTATCTCACCTTGATCGGAATTTGATGCCAAAAGGGTTGGAAGCCACGGGGCTGTATATTCCAATCCAATCAGGTGATTATTCTTCATGATGAAGATAAAGTCAAAATTTAGAACTTTCTCTTGTCTAGTATAATTATAAAAATGTATTGAAAATATTCCAAACTCGTCCGATGCTTCCTGTCATACGTTGACACAATGGGATAGAGGGGGCAGTCATCGACTACTAACTCAATACAGCGAGTGCTTCAGTCTGTCTCCATTTCGGTAGCAGCCACAACAACAAATTCAACAACGTGGGAACCGCGGGTGGCCATTAGCTTCTTTTTAAAATAACTTCTTGCACTTCTTCCAGCCAAACCAGTAAAAGCAAAAAAAAAAAAAAAAAGCAGAGAAAGACTCGCGAGCCAATGCGTCCCAACTTCTAAGAGTACAGAACGTGCGTGCCTCTCTCTCTTCTCAAAATTAGGCTTTGTGCCCCCAAAAGGCCGTGAAGAGAGAGCCGTACGTGGCTCTTGCTTGATTATCAATATCTTCATTTTCAAATAAATTAAAAAAAAGCCACCGAACCAAAAAAGGGCGATAATTGATTCATTCCCTTTCAAACGTTCTAGACGTTTCATTATTTCCTTGTGAATGGTATTTTATTTTCTTTTATTTTTGTAGAATGATAAAAAAAAAATTAATTCCCACCTTGAAACAAAATTGAAATATGTTTAAACCATTAAGTACGTTTAGGGATTTTAATGAAATCTTTTATTCCTCTATTGACTTTGTAAACTCACAGTCTTCATTTTATTAATTAAAACAAAAATACTTTGTCATTGAATCATAATTATTGAAAATATGGTAAGCCCGTATGCAGAAACATTTCTAAGAAAAATCTTAACAGGAATTTCCCTAGGCTCTTTTATTTTTATATTAAAATTTTTCTTTTTTTTGAATCTTCTAAATAAAGTGTAAAGAAAAAAGCCAGCTTCATCTGAAATCCTTTATTCCGTAGATATTTTATTTATATTTTATATTTATATTTTATTATTTTTTTATTTTTATTTTTTTGGACATGGACATCATCTATGAAAATGAAAAAACTTTTCAACTTGAGGCAAAGTTCATCTCAGTCATCCTAATACGCGTAGAAGATAATGTTCGTTATGTTCACGTGACTTATCTATTTTCTCTCTATTATAATACAACGCAGCTTTTCTTCCAAATTCTCAGTAAAGAAAAATTTTAAATCAAAAATTTCTACATAAAGAGAGATTTTTCTTAGGAATATTCTTAATACGGCCATTTCTTCTCTTATGCCTTTCTTCAATTTATAAGACGATATTTCTTGAATCTGCCTTTTCTCGATCATGTGAATAAAAAAAATCACTGTCACTTTAGGTATGGATTTATTTATTAAAGTGTTCACTTTCCAAGAGCAAAACAAAAACTGAATAAATATATTTGTATCTTTTTAGTCGATGCTCTTTAAATGGAAGACAATTCTATATAATAATATTTAGATAGAACAACATTTTTTGATCAACAGTGACTATATTTTACCCATTATAGGATCTGAAGGGTAATTAATCAAAAATGTTTGTATGAATTATTGTTTTAAGATTTATTTTTGTTTATACGATGTATTTATTAAATTTTTATTTGTGAAAAGAAATATTAATCGCTGCTAAGGAGAAAAAAATGGGTTCAATTGTTTGGGCTTTCTTATTAAAAAAAAAAATTGGAACTTGATCCACAAGAAATAAAAAGCTTCCAAGAGACACGAGAATCTTTTTTTTTTCAACTCAGAAGGTTGAAAATTGTAAATATTTGAGAAAACCTCCCTTCTAGTTTAAATTTTGAATTATTGAGGTATATATATTCAAATCTCGAAAAAAAAAAAAAATACTTTTTTTATTTCTAAACAGAATGGTTTAAGTTTCAAATAAAATATATTAATAAAGAGAGAAAGAGTTAAATAATTTAATTAATGCCAAGTGACGCTATAGACATGAAGAGAGACTTGAATGCACGGTGAGCCACGAGGTCGAGAATGTTCATGAGACAAACAAAGCTGAGACCAAGGTGGGGTCACACACATGACCAGCAAGGTAAAGTCACACATGACCTGTTCCCATCCATCAAGTTCTTTTGTCATTGGTGAAAAGCGAGACGAGACGCCTGCCTCAAGGGCGTGACCTGTCCATGATTGATTCCTGTGTGGTGAAAACAAATTCACCCTCCCCTTAGGGACCTTAGACCTTTTCCTGTGTATGCATGCTTTCTTTTTAGAATTTATGAAATATTCAAATGACAAGTGAGTGTCATCGAGGCAAGAAAGAGCCAATGACCTTTCAAAAGGCACACACAGCTAATTGACAGACTTTTCTTAAACGCCTCTCAGCCTATTGCTCAATATTCTATTTGAATAAAGAGAATTCTCTCATAAAATCTTAAAGTCATTTTCACTTATTTGCTTTACTCTAAAAAAAAGGAGTTTATTAAATAAAAAATTTGAAACTAACTATAAAGCAAAATGAAACATAGATATTGGGAGTAAACAGCCAGAATTCTAACAACAGAATGATAAAATACGAAATTGAAAAGAGTCGAATAATCGCAAAACTCTAAAAATAGCTTAAATATATATAGAGCTATATTTTATTTGGAGAGGGGTGGGGTCAAGGGGATAGAACTCCTGACAGACGTAGATCACTCTAATTAGGTCGTTCAGGACTGAACTAGTTCGAAGTAACAAATCTATAAAAGAAACCAGAACAAACTTTTTTTAAAAAGAATATTCGTTACAAGTCGGTATTACCAACTTTTAGAAGCGGTTCACTTAGAAAGAATATTAATAGGATATAGAATTTTTGCGAAATTTATTTTAAAAATTGATTTGACTACAACCTATTCGTTCAAAAAAAAAAAAAAAACTTCGAAGCAATTGGTAACACTGTTTTAAGGAACTATTTTTAATGAAAAAAATCTCAATCCCTGATTTCTACAGAGCTCGTTGATAAAAAATCAGGAAATTACAAATATATAAGGAAAGTAGCTTTACTAACTATATTAATATCTCAATGATATTTGACTCGTTTCATTGAATTACATTTCATCATATTATCAAGCTTCAGCTAAAGGGCCATTACCGGTTGCCGGAAATAGCCCGAAAGTTGATAGAGATCTATGATTTTGCTCGAATGCATCTATGTTAATTTCGATCCATGTGTGCCCGACTTATCGTGTTAACGAACAGACACACAGAGCCATAATTCGAAAGATGCATCTTGAGACTCAGGAAAATCAAAATCTCAAAGATCGAAAAACGAGAAAGCGATGAATAAGAAGGAAGGATTGTTCACCATTCCTTCCAAAATATTACATTTATTTATTGGAGTTGGTTCCCCTATTCAAATATCTAAAATCTTTTAAGAAATAGTGAGTGTCGATTGAGGAACTAGCTGGTTATTTTTATCTCAACCAATAGAAAGAGGAGAGGAAAGAACAGAATGTGTGTGTGTGTGTGTGTGTGTGTGTGTGTGTGTGTGTGTGTATGTCACATTCGTATGCCATGAGGAGTCAGAGAGTGAGTCCCTGCGAACCAAAACGGCCCCGTCTCTCCAACGCCACTGTTCGCATCTTAATTATCACTCTCGTCCGGTCAACTTCTTCTTCACCCTTTTCTTTCTCTTTCTCTTTCAATTTTTCTCGCCGTCCCTGACTCGTTTTTTTTTTTTTATCTTTTTCTCTATCTCTCGATACAATATCCGTTGGTTTTGATACCTTCCTCCTATTATTTCTTGGCCTCTTTTGTTCCGAAATCACTTCACTTGGCTATGCTATCGCATATCCTGTGCTAAGGTCGACTCACACGCCATTCATTTGAAGGGTTTTTCTTGAGAGAGTGAGAGAGAGAGAGAGAGATCATCATTATGCAAATTCAATTCAATTGTTAATTACGTATTTTCAAATGGTGCTGTGGTGATCATTGAGAGCTCATTCAACTTCCGTATAAGAAAAACAACCTCTAAAAGTAGCCTAACCATTAAAAAAAATAGTTAAATTAATTTTTTTCATATTTGTGGATTAATATAAAGCGAACCATGATGACATTACTTGTAGAGTGAGTTTCATAAGAAAGTCGTTCTCTATGGAAGTTGTTTTTAAAAAAAAATTCTTCCTAAAATCTAATAATTTTCAAATTCAGTTTGCCATCAGAAAAATCATCAGGCAGAAAGAAAGGTCTTTAAATCTGATGTAAAAGAAGGAGAGCTAGGCAAATAGAGAAATAAACTCCCAAAATGTGAAATGTTTCGGTTTTATCTGTTACTCTGTATATATAATATAGAAATTTAAAAAAAAATCAAGATTCCAAAATGAACTGATCCCAGGGGAGGGGGATAAGATAAAGTATCGAAATAGAAAAATTACTGCTAACAGGTTGGGGCTCAAATTTATTCTGGGTCAAGTAAGAGATCATTGTTGAAAAAAAGTCGCGGATAAAATTTCGAGACAGGTATCTGAGGCAACAAAAATTTAATACACATTCAGTCCTACATGTACCCACGAAAATTCTTCCATTATTATTTTTATACTTTACATAATCCTTATTTGTTTCAATACATCCATTGCCAGCTGTTCAACTTGTAATAATCACAAAACCTCAGTCAATTTTTATGACTCAACTTACTCTAACATCTATTCTCAACTTTCCTACCTAACCTATCTTCCTTATATTTATATTCTAGATCCCTAAGCCCTTCTGCTGAGGATATCTTATCTAAACTACTCAATGCAATGGGAACCATTATAAATATAAATCAGAAACTCCCCTGCTAAAATAACCCCAGAACCTCTATTTGTGAAAAAATAAAATTGCCATCCCTTTGCCCCTCTCTCCTCCTCCTTCCCTTGCAAATTCTAACTAAAATTATATTTCTTTTAATAAAAATATCAGAAGAGCGCTGATGATAGGCTTCGATAGCTGAAGTTTAATTGATGTGTGTTTTTGAAGGCAAAATGACGCAAGTGAACGGCTAGGGCGTAAGAAGAAAAGCGAGACTTATTGAAAATTATTTTCTAGATATTATCAGTATTAATTAAACGAACTATTTTTAGCTCATTTCTATTTTAAGCTAATCTAATAGTCACAAGAATAGAAATTGCGTGAGAATTTTTTTTTTTTATTTAAACCATTAAGCCTGGATTATCATGAATCAGGTTAAAACTATTATCATTAATGATAGAAAAAAAACTCTAAATATTTTTGATAAATAACATTTATTTATTTATTTTTTACTTTAACCAAGTCATCATCATCAACAGCAGCCCTTTTTCTCTTAAAGACAAAGAGAGAGGACCACTTAAATATACAAAGCATGAAATGTCAGTGCGCGAGTCTTTAAAGTTTAATTTATTTTCTTCCTCCCCTCTACTACACTAAACAAAAATTTCAAAATTATGACTTGTTCCCTCTGGCACGACAAAGCCATTAGCCTTTATTGAAAAAATCGTATTTTTTTTTTTTTTTTGGGACTTCCAAGTGTTTGTTTTGATGACACGGGAGGATCCATGGGTAGCTCAAGTCACGAACGCCATCACCTTTTTCCGAGCAATTGGCCCCAACTTCCAATTTTGCTGACGTAATGTTTTCTCTTCTTCTTCTTCTTCTATGTGTCTTTTTTTGTCGGCGGTCTTTATGGTACCTGCGGGTGAAGAAGAAGAAGAAGAAGAAGTGAAGATCGGTATCTTGCTTGATTCCAAAGCACCTGTTTTAGGGCCCCGGTGGTTGGTTGATTTTTCCCATACTATATCGATAAGCCTTGTCTAATTTTTAATACGGCTGTAATCCGATCCGCCATGTTTTTTTTTCGATATATATATATATATACACATAGCACATACACAAAGTCTATTTATACCGTGTGTTAATTGGTTGCCTGTGGGTTATCGACCGGATTCATTCGACGGCCATCACTAAATCCAATGACGGTGCAAATCGGATGACGGTGCACGGATTCGACCGGATTAACCGGCAGCAGCACTCAAGACCCTGGAAATATTTAAAAATTAATCAAACGACGACGATTCTTCTTCAGGCCACCAAACAAACATCGTTTCATTAAGTACTTAACAAATAAACAGTTAAATTAGTATTTTATTATTATTATTTGAGAGATGCTAATCTCTCTCTCTCTCTCTCACACACACACATAACATTCTTTTGCATGTGTTGTTAAAACACTTAAAAGTTGACAAAGATGTCATATTTTACAAAAATTAAAGTGTACTTTTAAAATATCATTAATGTCAACGTTTTTGTTCTTCGCCATTAGATAGTATTATTAAACCTGTTTATGTTTATTTATTTAATTGGTAGCCGACTAATCGATTTCGGTGGGAAGTGAATTCACAACCCTATGATACGTAGACAATCCATTAATCCAGAGTATTTTGTTATTATATAGCGAAATGAGGATTTTTGATTAAAACAATTTTGGCGTTTCGCCATCTCAAATAACATTTTATTTTCATCATTGATTTGATTTGACTCACACCATTTAGATTTGGAAACCAGTAGAAAAAAGGGCGAGAGGGCCTTTATAAATTAGTTCGTGTTTAATTGCTGGAAGGTAGGCAACCAAATGTCCAACTCGCTAATTGCTTCTCAGTTCCTCTAGAGGGGATTACGCATGCGCAATTGTTAAATATCTCTATTAAATTCACAACTGGCACTAGAAAATCATTGAAGCTATTAATCCATTAGTACGTTGGGCATTTGGTTGCCTAAACAACTCGCACTCAAGAAAGATCATCTCGGAGATGGGATGAATGGAGAGTGATGAGCTATAATAATATAATAATTGACTTAAATAGGGATATCAAACCAACTTTCAGTGCTTTCACTCTATTTATGTACGATTCACGTCATATTTTCTATAAGTTTGAAACAAAAAAATTCTAAAAACAGTCCTTGAATAAAAAATATTTTATGATGAGTTGGAGGCTCTGTATTAGAGAATGAATTTTATCAAAAATTAATGGAATTTTTTCTTCTGAAATAGAAAAACTCCATTTAATCAATCCAGCTCCAAGGGGAGTAAGCAGACTTATTTAATTTAACGTGTTTTTGTAATTAGTCTGGAATTCATTCATTTGTATTCTTATCTCAAGTTCCCTCTCTTCTTATTTCTCTTAATATATGTATTTGTACCACTAGGGGCAGATTGGAGAGCGCATCTTCCATGCAACAGTATCTGCCACCATTTCTTCAGCCCTTACATAAAGGAGAGAGGCTTATACATGTAGATGCCATTATTAATTAGAAGACTAGAATAAGAATAATTTTTAATCAATAGTTACTCTACTAATTTAGAAGGAGTCAAATCAAAACACGAACCTTTCCCTCTTTCGCTGTTACTTTAATTAATGGTCAGTGTCAAATACAGTGTCTGCTCCACACTCATCGATTGTCACCTTGAATGTTCTCTATAAACACTAACCCTAATTATTTAGTTTTGAATTAATTAATTAAAAAAATAAGAAGGGAATTATTCGTGAGCGACGTTCCGGTTCTATTTTGAGGTCATCTTCACGCATCAAAAATCAATTTAATTCTAATTTTTTTTTAAATCTCTTTCTCTCTGTCTGGGTTTATTAATAAAAATTTGTTTGAATTAAAAAAAAAAAAAAAAAAGTATTTGAAAGAAAGCTCACAAAACTTCCAAAGAAATTTTTAAAATTTTCTCTAATGTAGCACAAAACATAAAACAGAGGACAATGAAAAAATGAGAGACATAAATTATATACAAATATACATAAGAGTTTATTTACAAAACATAAAAGCTATAATAATTCATAAAGATTTTCATAAATACAAAAGACATAAGACATAAATCATAAACATAAAATATAAATAAATTGATTCTTAAACCATCGCTTTCGTAAATAAGAATACATAATATAAATTACCATAAACCTTAAACAACCATAATCTTCATAAATGCCCCGGATCCAGTCATATCCAAAGTTAAAGACTTTTTTGGGCCTTTTGGGAATATTATCAATCTATTTTATTAGTATAATAGATTAACGGGAAAAATATAAAATTTATTTTACTCAAATTTTTATTTTTAAGTCTTTTTGTATTAATTGGTACCCAATAATATAATATAAAGAAATTTTTAACGCTTAATCCGGGAAGGTTGACCTTTGGGACATGAAGCGAGACCTCTACATCTGCATCAAGGGATAGGATTTTATATAAATATAAACAAATGGGAATTAAATTTTATTTTCAATGAGTTGGATAGATAGCATAATAAAACAATTTAAATGCCAATAATTATTAGAAATTTTCGAGGAGATCCAAGTTATGAACCTGAATCTGTTCAAATCTACCTGGCGAAATTTTTTCAATTCATCCTTGGGAAGAAAACGGGAACCCTCCTCAAGAAAGTTACTCCTATAACTAAAAGAAATTATTTTATCTCTTAGCATCTGATTGTCCCTTGAACAAAAAAGTTTATTTATAATAATAATAATAGAAAATGAACTCGCTCCTTTTCCTCCTATTCAACATGACTCCGATAGTTCTCATCAAGTCATAATTGTATTGATTGTTCGATAAGTGTTCAAAGAGAGGGAAAAAATAGATAATTCACTCAAGTAGTTAGGTTGTGTATTATTAATTTTTTTTTCGCTTGTAATCATGTTACACAAGAGATAACAATCAAAAGGGGGTTATCTTGGTTGACTGGTCAGTTCTGGTCTTGTCTGTCTGTCCGCCCGTTGGACTTCCACGCCCAACTAAAAGGGAAAAATATTTTTATTTTAAGATTCTACCACTCTCTCTGCTGGCTGTTAATTGAGAGAGAGAGAGAAATAATAATAAAAATGACTACCTGACCTGTTGATTGCATTTATTTATTTATTTATTTATCTTGTTTTCTATAGAAAGGCGTATTCATTTATGACGATTTAAAAAACTCAAAACAACAAGAATTATAATTATTTATTAGAATAGTAAAAAAATAACACGCTTTGATGGCAATCACGAGTCACCCGAATTAAAATACATAAATTCAATAAACTAATAGAAAAATAATTTTTGCTAACGTTAAACTGCTTCCATCATTATGAAGTTACGTGTACGTAACGAATGAAAGGACAAAGGACAAGAGAAGAGGCTCCAAAATATTATTAAATTTATTTAAATTCTGATTGCCATTGCCACTAAAAAGCGAATGGATCGAATCCGGAATCCAATTCGGAAATTATCAGCGTAAAAAGGACATTCAACTTATGCTATTGGGTTAGGAATTTTATATTTGGATAAAAAATTTCTATATACGCGTATAGCTAAAAATAAAAGAAAAATTTGAAAAGTCATTCGGATTTCTTGAAAATCATGAGCCTAACAAGAAAGAAAGATCAAAGCAGGTCTTACTTAGTCTATTTACTTTTGTTCACATTTGTAACAAGTTTCGCCGGCGACGTTTTTTTTTCCTTTAGTGACTCTCGACTTTCGTTTCTTAGAAGGCGTTAAAAAGATCAAAACAGAAAGCACCCTGAAGAAAAAAAAAAAGAGTAGCGCCGCCATAATTAATGGACCATTTCGAGTTTGTAATTACATGGATTTCAAGTAAAGCTTCAATCAATCATAGTTTTTTGTATGGAGGGCCACCCACCTCAAAATGAGCCTCAATCCCTCGTCACCTGTTTTTTAGAATACATGCTAATGGAATTTCAAAGATAATAGCTATTTAACCCCAAAACTTGTGGTTAGAGGTATTGACCTTATTAACATTGATAACCTTTAAAGCCAAAGGATGTTGGTTCGGATGTCAGGAAGTCCGATAAAAATTTATTTAAATTATTTACATACCAATTATAAATCACTGTCTGAGATTATTATAGTTTTTAAAATTATTTATAGCCTATATGGCCTCAGATGCCGAAAAGGTTTAAAAAAAAACACTATTCAAATGGAAAGGCCTAATGGCAAGTTTCCCCTAAACAGATGTCCTCTTAGTGCCTTTTGTACTGAAGTTTTAATCCGCCATTTTACACATAGAGCCTATGTCAATTTTATGTTACAAAGATAATTAGAAAATTTCATCAAAGACATACAGAAACTTATCTCGGGCCGTTTTGAGAATTCCAAAAAGCCAGGCAAAAATATAACTTTCCTTCTTTCTTTTAGACCAGTGTTTCCCAACCTTTTTTGTACCATGCCCCACCTAAGCCTTTCTAAAATTCTTATACCCCCCTATGTAACACCTTACTGCTTTTTTCTTTCAATTTTGGCACCGAAATCTAGCATTGCATTTAAATGGCCCGGAGCAAAAGGGTTAAGCTCGTGTTGAGCCAATTTTTGAATTGCCTCCCTTAACAATCAAATTGCCCCTCTGTGGGGCGTGGGCCCCACGTTGGGAAACACCGATTTAGACTAAAGAGCGGGGATGGAAGGGTGAAATGGTGGAGGTTATGGAAAGGATATATTTGAACCTTTATAAAGGGATACTGTTCTGGAATTTCGAAAACACCTTGATTATATATATATATATGTTTTCAAAATTCCAGAAAAATATATATTTTAAATTTCAAGAAAAAATAGTTGGTATAAAAACAAATAAATTTATAAAAATGAAATTTTTTTATCTTTAGGCAATAAGCTTTTAATATTTTTATTTTTTTGGTCATATATTAACCATAAATATAACAATAACCAATAAATTAAATAAAACTATTTTTATTTAAAACAAATGCTAGCCAATTCTTTTAAATAAATTTTATCCTCTAGGACGGGACTGAATAATGAAAGAAAATCGCCATTCGACAATGCATTTTTTTAAAATATTTTATGCTCCTCTTCGGCTGCAGAGGCTATTTAGAGTTTACAATTAAATATGTAAATATCGATGTCTTCCGAGCTTTGTTCCTCAAGGCCACCCATCCAAGGTTCACCGCTGCTTGACCTTGCTTATCAACAAAGATCTTATTGGCTGTTGTTTTTCCCTCCGGTCAGGCCCATCGGCTGCATTCCATTTAAACTTTTATTTGGTGTAAGAGAGAAAAACAAAATTTTTAATTTAAATTTTAGAGGGACCATCATATTTTATTCGAAAAGTAAAAGTGCTAAAATCCATAAATAATTATAATAAATTTAAAACAAAGAGAGATTCATTTTTTCAGCTTTTATTATATAGATGGATGGTTTTCTTTTGAATAATCACCTAATATTCCCCTACACACGCATACACAGTTAATGATTTAAAATTTTTCAACTTTCTCAAAACAAGCCGACCGGCCGGACCTTTGACCTCCATGTCAATTTATAATAGATAATTTGGCTATTTTTTAGGGCTACTCAATTCGCCAACGGAACTTTGTGATATTTTATTTTCTCTTGCTTGGGCTTGGCATAAATTAGAGCAAGGTTTCGGATATATTTCATTCTGTCTATCTATCCATATAGATAGAATATAAACCTGTTTTTTTCTTCTATAATCTAAATTCTATTATAAATCTTTTAGACACTCACAATGCTACTTATTATGAGAGTGAGAGGGGGGAGAGGGGAATACCGGATTTGAAAAATATTATCTCAAATCCAATAATCATCTTCTTTTATCTAACAGGTTAATCATTTTTCGGTTTGATAAAAGGAAGTGAAGACTAAAACAGTTCATCATATATCGAACTAGTCTCGCACCGTTCTGTAAACCTTCTTTTCCAGAGATGATCCATATCAGTAAATCAAAATGCTTATGAGTCTATTTTTCTGATTCTCTTAAGTCTGTTTATTACTTTCTCGTATACGAATATTGTAATTGTCCAAAAATTCGAACTCGAGATTTTTTATTGTTCTTGATGTTTTGAGCCTCATGAGTCCGAAATTGCATTTTTCGAATTATGTCTATTCGTTAACGATAATTCGAGCACGTTTTAATATAAATCAACCAAATTTTATATTACGTAGATAAAAACTCCCAAATTTATTGAAACGTTTCTGTTTTCTAAGAGCTGGAAAGACGTAATGTCTAATTTGAAAGATGAAGATGTCATAAACAATAAAATATTTTATATAGAATAAAAATATCCTACAGGGGAGTTGTCAAGCTTATACTATTTATATATATGACATTTGTATATAAATTATCATCTATAATTAGATGCTTCCTGCTAATATACTGTATATAACGTTCATGTGATGAGCTAATAAATTGTTTTGATAAAGATTTTCCAAATTATAATATATTTATTTATTTGAGGTCTTATTAAGCAACAATGACCTCATTTGTTGTCAATGGCTGAATTATAAAGAAGAATCTAAGTTTTTTCACATATTTACCATGGTAAAGTAAGGTAATGCCCATACAAATCCTATTAGTAGGAGAGAAGAAGAACAGCCACTCTGTTGGCAAGCAAGACCAAGCAGCGTTGAACCGTGGATGGGTGGCCCCGAGGAACAAGGCTGTGAACGCCCGCTGGAAGACATCGATAATTTATTATTTATATGTATATATTTAAAAACTGTTAAGATAGACCTAGAGCCATAAAGAATATAAAAATCAAAGGAGTGGAACGACCCAATATATTTTATAAAATTATTTAATTTAATTATTTTTTCCAGAGATTGGTCCACGCATGCGTAATTGTTATATCTCTAGATAAATTATCAATTGAACATGTGTTCTCTGTTCTAGAGGAGTCCTGAAAAATTGATGAATTTGAGTTGCCTATCAAGCTAAAAAGTTCCAATTTATTCACTCATATGATATTATTTTTAGTTTACAAATGGCGTTATACTTAAAATAAGTGCGACTTCTGATTAATCTTTTTAGTTATTTAAACCATCTTACATAGTGTTATAGAATTTGATTATAGACAATGCAGGAAATTGTAATTGCATTTCTTAATCACTCGAGATGGCAATTACGCTCTAGCCAGACACTTGGGTGTCGGTTTTGTCATTAGTATTTTTAATCTGATTTCATAGTCAATTTTTTTTTATAATTAAATGATTGATAATATTAATGTTCTAAACTGACTTGACTCTTAGATGTTTATTTCATAAAATTAATGAAATAGCCGGTTTTTTTTTTCAAAATTATTTAATTAATTAACTTCACCAGACATTTTTTCTTAGTTTGTATAAGTTCAAAGAAGAGGGTACTAAATTTTATGGAGGACTTTCATTCAGAGCCTCCCGCCATAATTGGCAAGTATAAGATTGCGATATTAATTTTGGATTGAAATTGTTGAAAGAAATGGGGAGAATTTTATAGTGATTTCATTGATATGCCGCATGCTATCATTTATTGTTCACACATACACTAGGATGACCAGGTTCCATTTTTTTTCATTTAATTATTTAGTTTATAACGCACTGTGGAGTCTGTGGATGGCGATTAAGAGTTTCCCAAGCTAAGACTGGCATTTCTTTTCTTGCCCCCCCCCCCCTCCTCTCTTCCTTCCCACCCACCCAGCATCCGGGTGGATGGGGTCGGAGTATTCATTTTTTTTTTTGCTTCTTAGC
>JAAAKE020104752.1:0-17732 GCA_010014785.2 Anisolabis maritima
AACAAGAGTAGAAAAGTATCTATTTCGATGTCAGGGGGATGACAGTACAATAACGGATATTTTGCAAATCGTCTTTAAAAGCTACCTTACCTATTACTGTAATAATATTATATTGGAATTAACGACGATTTGCAAAATATCCGTTATTGTACTGTCATCCCCCTGACATCGAAATATTCACATTAAAACGGAATATTATTTCAAGTCCTACATATTAAATATTTCTCAACAGCTATGTCCAATCAATTAACATAGATTTATGTTAAAAATTTCATCGTTTTGTAATTTTTTCTACCGATTAATTTCATTTCCTTTCGATTCTGATTTTCGAACTGGGTTTGAAAGGCAAAATGATAGGCGGAGCGTAAACAGGCAAGAGAAATTTAAGCCCATTTTTTTCGGTAGTAAATAGAAAGAGAGAGAGAAGAGGGTTTTGTTTTGCGTAGAACCCTCAGGCAACTACAAGAAGAGAGAATTATTGTGACATCCCGTCCTAAGGAAGGGACGTAAAGGGGGATTCTCTCTCTGCAAGGAGAATGCTTCAGGCCGGTGCTATGATAGTCCCTCCTTAATCTATGACATCCTCCCTAGCATAGAATAGGTTGGAATAAAGGAATCGGGTGGAATTAGATATAGGAGTAGTTAGCTAGCTAGAAATGAATATAGGAGGAGGACTTAGTGTTAGAAAATAAAGTGACTTCACCGATAGATGGTCAGAGGTTGGCTGGGTTTGAGGTGTGTGTCTCCGTACACGAAATCACTTCGGGTAAACGGGGAACCCTATCGGGTGGGCCTATACGGTCCAAATGAAATGAAATAAAAAAAACAAGCGAAGGATAGATGGGTAAGAAATATCAAAAATGCTACCAAAATGTGTTTTGTAGTCACTTGAGTTCATTTAAGTACTTTTTGAAATAATGTCTGGTAATTTCTTTGGTCCACTATAACTCAAAAAATCATGATTTGATTGTGTTGAAATTTTGTATATAAAAAAATACTGATATCTGAATAATTTTTGATAAACATTAGAGGGGGGGGGATCGAACTTCTGAAACGAATATACATCACTTGTATCTAAAGTTGTAACTTTGTTAAAAAAAATTATTTTCATTTGCACTCGGAGCATTGCTGTTAGTCATTCCAATCAAAAAATAAAAGCAAAGAATATAGTTTTTTTTTTTTTAACTCTTCTGCATCTAGGACCATATAGACTTTCGCTAATACATAAGTACATATATTTATTACGATATTACGATTATCCAGACATTCATTTACATCAATTGATTTAAATAAACTTTCATCGGTCTGCCTGGGATCCGAACCCACATCCCTTACCGTTGAAGATTATCAATAGAGATATTGTCGCAATAGTTTTTTTTTTTGTCATCTGAGGGCATTTAGACTTCGACCTTATTTATTTATATTAATTGGTAATTTTTACTTTATAATATATTTGGGAGCGAACCTTTGGTACATGAAACGAGACCTCTACCTTTTCTCCAAGAGAGTTAAATTAATTGTTAATTAAATTATACACAAAAAAAAAAAAAATTATTTTGACTTAATTAAGAATCTCTCTTAAATCGTCTATAGGAAATTTACTGGGAAATATGCTGTGCTCTAACGAGACACGGTGGTTATTTAATGTTTTTTTTTTTTCAGACGACTAACATATTAATAGAAATTTTAAATTATTCATTAAAAGGCGTTTATAAAATGGATATTTAAACAAGAGTTGTTCTTCTCACCTTTCTAGACACCCAGTTGCCTGCTTACTTTACTATTATAAAGAGAAGAGAATAGCAAGCAAGCAGACAGGATAAAAGCACCGTCTTGACAATTTATGAATGACGCTTATGGCGTCATTACAAGGCAACTTGGCTAAATGGAAGAAGAAGAAGGAGGAGGAGGAGGAGGAGTCATGCAGCCGACTTTTTACATAAATTTATTAGAATATTATTTTAAGCTTTTTCATAACTTGTAATTTTATTTCCATTTATTATCGAACTTTTCTTCCACTTTCGGTGGTTTAAAACAAAAAAAAAAAAAAAAAAAAAAGACAAAATTTGTATAGGTAAAATTTGTACATTAACTTTTATTTAAGTTTTAAATTTAAATATTAAAATATTTAATTATTTTTTTACTTTGTTTTTTTAAGCTTTTTAATAATTTTTTTTTTTATTTTCTTTTTTTATCAATCTTTCTTCCCATTTTGGGTTGTTTAAAAAAAAAAAAAAAAAAAAAAAAAAAAGACAAAACTAGTTAAGTTCAATTTTGGACTATAACTTTAAATTAAGTTATAAATTAAAATATATATATAATTGTTTTTGTTTTATTTAAATGATTTTGTTTTTACTTTATTTTTCCTATATATGTAACATATAGTGAGAAAGTATTCCGATAGCTAAGAAAAAATTGATCTCGAGATTTCAACGGAAATACAAGTTTTTTGAGGTCCTTTGAGTTTCTTCATTTAAGTGTCTAATGGCATTTCGATATTTGCAAAAAGGAAGAGGACTCAGCATTAGCCGAGCTGAGTCTGGCATTTTTCTGCTTCCTATAAGCCAGTCTTTCTCCCCTCCCCTCCCTTGTCATTTGCCATCGGGTCGGCTTGTCTTTCATTAATTGAAATTTGAGGTAATCCATCTCCATTTAGGGGGAGGGGGAGGATGGAAAGGGAAATATTTTAGTTTGTGGTTTTATTTTCAATAAAAAGAAGCTTTTTTGGCCTTAGGCCGATGTGAAGAGGAATCGTCACCAGGATCATCGCTCTTAGGAAGAGTTTGAACCTCGGTGGCCAAAGGTCGCCCATTTCCTACTTCCATAACGAGAGATCGTCATTTACGAAGTAGTCTATTTAAGAATGGAGGGAGGTAGGCAGCCAAGTGAGAAGCCTCCTTGATACAAAACTCTCAAGATAGAGACATTTCGGCCTTAATTTAATAATCCCAAGCAGTAAGTTACAAATGCCGAGTTGTCAGTTTGTTGTGTATTTCACACAAAACAATTTTGCCATTCTAACAAATAGCGCTTTCAAGAATTTATATACAAACTTTCTTAAACAACAAATCAGAATAATTATTTATAGATTAAATAAAAAATAATTTAGGCCCCTGTTCTCAACGTTTTTTGTTTCGCGACTCCCTTTTTATTATTATTATTTATTAGAAAGTGGATATGTGCTCCTTCCCCTCTCCCTCACTCCTCTCAGTTCCAGCAAAACGATCGTGATTTGATTTTATAAAAAAAAAATAATTAAATATTCCATTTAAAACGAGAGTTCTTATAAAATGATATTTTATATCAATTGCTAATAATTGGGAGAAGGATTTATCCATTTACTTTCTCTCTCATTTGAAAGCGCACATATGTTTATTGTATATTCATCTTTTTGAAGTCTTTTTGGCTTCTGAGACCATCTGGACTTTAAATATTTCATTCAATTATGTAAAATTAAGATACATATTACGCAGACATATTTATTTACATTAATTGGTGGTATCTAAATGTATCTTACATTTCTTGATATAGAAGATGAATTTTTATTTTTTTTTAACAGAATGTACCTTTTCTTATTTCAATTCCACTATTTAGTAAACGAAATTTTTTTTTAATGTCTTCACCCTCCCTCCCGCTCCTCCTCCTCTTCTCTCGTGATTTAGTTGATGTTCAAAAACAAAATTTTTTTTTTCTTTTCAAAGATTTATTATCATCCTTAATTTATTCATAACCAAAATCGAAATAACGTCGTTTCTTATAATAAACTCATTTTGTTGTTAAGATGAGGCCAAAAAAGGCTTAATTTTTTAGCGGTTATTTCCAACTCTCCCTTATTAGTGGACTCAATACTCTAACAATGCCTCTTATATAGTTTAGTGATAGAAGGGAAAAAATTTTATACATGAATGGAATAACGCCTTCATTTTTTCTCCAACATGTTTGAAAGAATTTTCTTCTCCTCCCAGGCCAAAGGACCAGCTCTACGGCATTATTAGACTGAGCCCGTTGTGGACGGAGAGTTGACTGCCAAAAAAATAAAAATAGTTTTTTATTTGACCTCACACTCATAATATATTCTAATAATAAATTCCTTAAGTAAAGATGAAATGGAAAAAAATTCTTTGATAAATATAAAATATAAAATTGTCAACATATTTAGAAAATTAAACATCTTGCAAAGAAGAAATTTAAATGTTTGAATAGGTTGTTTGTAGGTAAGAGAATTGTCCCTAATTCATGTAGGTGGCAAAAGGAAATCTCGGTCTGATTGTCTCTCGGTAGAAACCGCATGAATATTTAATGCTCAAAGACCATTGCCAGAAAACAGACAAACTTGTTGATTGCCGAGGCCAAAAGGGCCAAACGAAATCCCCGGGATCAACGAACGAGTGAGAGAGAGAGAGAGTGTGTGTGTGTAAAAGGAGAGACAAAAGAAAGCCTGTTTTGTCATCAGAAACAAAAAGCAAAATATAATATATTAAATAAGAAAGATTTTCTTTTTTTTTTTTTTTTTTTTCAGTTTATTATAAGAATTGGCTGATAGAAGAAAGAGAAAGAGAAAAAGAGAAGGGAATTGACTTATGGTTTCCGCATGAAAGGGCATATCTTATCGTGTGACAAAAGAAACTGCTGAAAACGCTGAAATAAATCTTATTCGCCTCTCTCTCTTTGAGAGTAATTACAAGAGAGCCCCTCATTTCGAGGCCCCCGTTATCTTTGCCAGCCCGCATCTGCGGTGTATTTATTTATCACTTTGCTTTGCGACGACAGAAAGGCGTGAGTGAGGTTAGGCAAAAAAAGGGACGAGGAGAGGCCAGGTGGACGCACCTTTGCTGGTACCTGCCCGCTCTCTCCCTTCAGCTGCTCACACAACCCAGGCGACCTTCGGGCCACCAATTTTGATTAATCTCTACCCAAAGCCCTTTCTCCCTACAGCTAATATATAAAATTATTATAATTTCAATGGGGTCTCTTAATAAATGAAAATATCTTGTGACTAAGCATGTTCTCTTGATATCAAAAAAAGAAGACAAACGTCACTTCCAATATAATTAGTGTAATAGCTGAAATAAGTTTTAAAATATATCAACTGAAAAGGACAAAAAAAAAAAATTTTCATGTGTGTAGCTATAGTTTTGGCTTGTATCACTAAATGGAATCTTAACAACTTTATAGGCCTAGGAATACCTAAGAGGGTATTGATATTTGAAGCGAGGGGGATAGAAAAATGTATTGCTCACCACGCTGAGCCAACTCTTTTGAAACTCGGTCATAATAATTATGATGTTTGTCTTCAGCCCAGGATCAAATCAATCCGATAAATGGAAGTGGATTTATTCTAAAAAGACGAATAAAAAATAAAAGATTAAGATAATAATAATAATAATAGAGCAAACTTTGAAATTTTATTTAATCTCTTGACTTTTTTTTTTTTTTTTAATTCAATTAATGAAAAGACAGCATAACTAAATGAATTGCATACTGATAGGGTCGAAGAGCGGCCATCTTATATTCCCTGAGGATATAATTAGCGATGGCTAAAAAGCGCTGGAAAATTTTTCAACTTCGATGCCTTTTTGAAATAAATTGAGAGTTTATTATGCAATAGCTTTTAGTAATTTGTATTTAAAACAAATATGAATATAATTAAGGATCAAAACAAAAGAGAACATATAACAAATTAAAATTCTAATAAAGATCGATTCACACTGATTTGGAGTAAGTAGTGTGCAGCAGTCCTGTGCCCATGTATGAAGTGCACGTATTTCTAAAATACTAGGGGAGCGCACTTGTGAGGGGAGGGGGTGGCAACAACATGTCCGGGTTTAGCTGATTCCTATACTTTGTGAAAACTTCGGTGTGCACGCAAAGCAGGACTTTTATTTATAATTATTTCACAGTCCGAAGCAATTGAATTGTAAATTACCCCCTTTGAAATTTCTGGTATCGTAAAATCAAATCACAATTTTTTTTTTGGGAGGGGATGGGAGGGGCAGGACGCGAATTTCACAGCTTGCCTCGGGTGTAAAAAAAACCCCCCGAGCTCCTGCCTTTCCTTGTGCTAACTGGAACCCCACCCCTAAAAGACTTTACCGACATGCATGCATATTTTGACATTTATAAAATATAGTGGTTTCGATATAGATAAAGATATACATCGGAGTTCAAGGGAGCCGACTTTCTTGGTCCTGCATCGTCTTTTTAAACCGACAATTTTTTTTTCGCTCGTTCAATAGAGAGACCCTTCAGCCATCTATCGTCGGCACGTCAAGCTATTTTCCAATTCCTATTTCTAGTTATATTCAGTAGTCATGTATTTTCTATTTTTCTTTCCTAATGTATATAATATTATTTTTCCGCGCTATTATATATATATATATATATAAGTAAGTATCATAGTCGATCAAGAAGGGTCGGCTCCCTTGAACTCCGATGCATACTTTATCTATATCTACACCTCTATATTTTATAAATGCATGCATGTCGGTAAGTATTATGATTATATATATCAAATATATTAATAAAAATAATAAATAAAACTGAAGATGAACATATTAACATTAATATAATATATATATAATGAGGAATAGTTAATAGGAAGTCGCAAATAACCTTCACTGTTGGAAAAAAAACTTATTTATTTATTTATTATCTAAGGCAAACACATTTTTTGTATTAGCATACTTTTGGGGGTGCCCGGCGCCCCTGGCTGGAGTGGCTCACAACTACAGACTGAATAATTTTAGCGTGTGTCATTTTTTGCCTTGAGACTTGTCTCAAGGGCTTTTCAAAAGTGCAAACCAGGTTAGAAAAAAAAAAAAAAAACCTGGATGTTGCAAAAATCATTGTCTAAGTCAGCGGTTCTTACGACGGGCCCCCTTTCAAATTTTTTTTTTTTTTTTCAAGATGGCGGACCGTTTAAGAACCGCCTGCCTAAGTATCAGTTTTCATCCCCTTTTAATTTGCTTCAATTTAGGTTTGTGATATTCCTAGAATTGACTCCTTTTCAAATTGACCGATTGAAGATACCTTGGTCAGATTCTAATAAAATAGAAGACACAAAGTAAAATTTTCCTCTCTATTATATTTAAATCATCTTTTAAAGAGGGTGTCCTTTTGTAGGGCTCCTGGATATCTCGCCCAGGTCTTTTTTTAATATGCTAAGTAAAGGAAGAAAGGCTCAGATTCACTTATGATTTTTTTTCTGCCGGTCAGCCAGCGAGCGAATCCAATAACCTTTCAGGCCATTGATATCAAGTCCTTTTGATAAGAGCCTCCTGCCTGGCTGCTCGCGTATCAAAGACAGATAGAGAGACGCATTGTGGCCAAACAAAACCCCTTTCTATCAATCAATTCGATCTTAATCCGTTTAATAAAAAAAATTAATAAATTAAACCCGCGGCGCCACGAAAAATCCCGCGAATTCTATTAAAAATACATGCCACTATTAATATACAAATTATTTATTTATTTATGCGCAAAAGCTATGCCATTAAGGATGTATATTAAGCGATTGAAACAATTACGTTTATGGTTTGAAAAGTGGGATTTGAGACTTGACCCGTCATTTAAATGATTCATACAACAACGTTAGAAATGAAAATGGATGGCAAATCATTTTATGCACGCTGGACACCCCTGAACATCTCCACAGCTCACTTTCTATTTATTGATGTCTCAAAAGGTCCGAAAAACAATTTAAAAAAAAACTATTTGTTCCCATCTATCCCATCAATAACGTAAGCAGGTTTTTTGAGGTGGGAGGTGGTTTCTTATTAGAAATTTTAATCTAATTTTTATTGAAATTTTTTTCTTAATTTTGTTATTTATTTATTTTTTTTACTTGGATAAGGCCTACGCTTGGGAAAGTTTGAAAAAAAAAAAAATAGAATTTCAGACATAAATGCACATGTCACATACTTTATATATTTATGCCGTCATGAACGATCATTATTGTAATTACCACGCCAATGTTCTTTCTATACTATCCTTTAATTACCCCCCCCCCCCCCCCCATCCCAATCCCCGTCGCCCGTCAACGTTCCTGGAATTGCGACCCAGTAATCGCTCCCTTCCCTCTCCTTACCACACATTGTAAAATAAAATCATTGGAATGTTAATAGAAAATATTAATATTATAAATTAATTATAATGTTCGAATTTATATGGCAGCGTATCATAAAAGAGATAAAATGAAAATCGATAAATCTCTTAGAAAGAGGGAGATTTTCATTAAAAAAAAATCCTGAGGAGAGTCAAATTTGGAATCTCTCCCTAGGTTGGGCAAATTAATTAATTATTCGTCAATTGCCTCCATCAATGAAACGATTTAATAAATAATATTTTTTTGTTTACTTACAGAACGTTATGTATCTGTTACTCCAAGGTAGTATGGTTAATGAAATTTACCTGAAACAAAAGAGATGTAACAAAATTAGAAAAAATTGTTGATTTTGCTCTTTTTTTGGATATAAATCAATAGATGATTAAAATGATGCATTTCAAGGTCATTGGATTGTCGACTAGGAGGTGGGATCAGCAATAAGGACATGATATGATTTAGTATGATCAGAAAATAAATCTTTTAATAATGAAGGGAATCACAACATTCACCAAAAGATGACCAACTGGGACTCGTCATTCCCACTCTTAGCTTTGCCAACCCCTGTATTTATTTACTTTACATACTCCCCTATGTGCTCAATAAAAACTCAAAAATTGAGACGTTTCGAACGGTTCATCTTCAGACCAATTTGATACAGAAAGTGGGTCAGTATGGAAGTGAATACATAGGCTATTTATCACTTACCCGCCATAAACCAACAATATATATGTATATATTATTAATTGTATTTCAAATACAAATTGTACTGAAGATGAACCTCGAAGCGTCTCATTTATGAGTTTTTATTGAACATCCAAAGATTCTCTCTCTCCCATTATCTCTGCTTTCTACCCATGAGTTAATTTGATTTCGGTAGGCAACTCAAATGACTAATAATTGCACCTGAACGTGACCATGGTTTGTTAAATATTCCTATAAATTAACAACTCAGGAGCTCAGGTGCAATTAATCGTGAGTTGGTCATTTGAGTTGCCTACCTGCCAGGAACCCAACACGAATGATGTAACACATATCTCTGTGTCTGTATTATTGTTATAAGGCATTTTCCTTATATTCATTCCAAAGAATATTAACTAAATCCGCTTAGCTGTCTTTCTTAAGAAGTCACCCTGATTAAATGTCTATCAAAGTTTCTATATATCGACACGACCTCATCTTCCTATCGAGAGTTTTTCACTTTATAGAGATTATATTTAATTAAAGAAGAACAAAAAAAAAAAATCCTCCCCCCCCCCTCTCTCTCTCTCTCTCTCTCCCCTTCCTTTACTCCGAAGTTATCTCAATCCATTTGAGTTCACTTGAATGGATCCATATTTAAAATTTTCTATTTTAAGTTGATGATGACGACATCGTTAAGATCTCTCTCTCTCTGTATGAAATGTTGTTTACTAATCATTTTACGACACAGGCACAATAAAAGCAATCAAGTTGAAAGTAAACACTATGAATGCAACATGCAGAGTCAAAAGAGGTCATTCATGAATGGATCGTAATTCACTCGTTTTAACTAATAAACATGCCTTCCCTGTCCCTTGGTGCAGAGGTATAGGTTTCGCCTCACATAGCAAAGGTCAGTGGTTCGCTTTCCGTCTGCAACGACAAAAATTTATTTAAATTATATTGGCTACCAATTAATTTAAATAAATAAGTATAAATGGCCTCCAATGCCGAAAAAAATAACAATAATAATAAAATTATAATACATTTATTTATGTTATACTAGAATCGTTTGTTTCTTATCATCGGTCTTTATAATTCAATACATTAGCAATTAGGTTCATTCATCTCTAAAGGAAGGAGGGGATTGGGGATTGGAGTTCAAAAACTATCAGTTATTATATATAGAAAATCAAATTATAACACATGATGGAGACTCTAATATCAAGAAACTAGAGACGGAATGGGGCGCGCTGCCAATTTTTTTTCGCATGGAAACTTTAAGACTTGACTCAGCAAAACTTCGACTCTTATTCTGATCATAATTTATTAGTGGATAAAACATTAGTTTTTAATTGGTGAAGTTGTAAATAAACAATATCGGCCTTTTATTTATTAAAATTATAGGTTAGTAAATAAATTAGAAATATTCGCATATATTTATATTCATATGTTACATCTATCCACTCTTATTAAATGAGCTAATCTTGTATATATAACCAATGTATATATATGAATGAATGCAAATTTTTTCTCGTAAATGACTCTATTTTGATGAATTCGAGTCAATTGCTCTAGATATCATCTTTGAAAAAATTCATGGAACCGCTATACCAATTAGGATGAAATTTGGTGTATTAATTAATTAATTAATTAATTATCTCTATCTTCTTCCCATTCTTGTCTATTAAAAAAAAGCCGTCAGGTTCCAGGTACAAAACATTACAAGAACAATTAATTACAAAAAGTAAACCTATAAATAGTCATGTATAAAATTGAATATAAATTTCAAATTACATAATGTGTAAGATATATATTAAAAGATAAAAGTCAATCAAAATATTATTAGTTTTACAATAATTATAAAGGTGAAAGATGCTGGCTGCTGATTTGATTTCAAACAGGAGATAAGATAACCAGCCTTTCTTTGTTCAACGAATAAGAAACTTTATTAAGATATATTTCGGTTGAACTTGTCATGATCTGATGGCTTCTCTCTGCAGATTTTACAACAATGTCAACCTTAGAAAACTATAGTAACACGGATTTCGGCGCATGCGATATGAGCCGAAATATATCTTAATAAAGTTCCTGGAACCTGACGGCTTTTTTTTTAATAGACATGACAGGGATAGGGTAAAAAATAGCTTCACCAAACCCTAAATATATTCCTCCAAAGCAATCGATTCCTTGACCCTGAATTAATAAATACTCCAAATTTCATCCTAATTGGTATAGCAGTTCCATGAATTTTTTCAAAGATGATACCTAGAGCAATTGACTCGAATTACATCACAGCATTTTTCATCAAAATAGAGTCATTTATGAGAAAAAAAATTTGCAATCATTCATTCATATATACATTGGATATACATATACAAGATTAGCTCGTTTAATAAGAGTGGATAGATGTAACATATGAATATATATATATATATATATAGAAAGGCTGGTTATCTTATCTCCTGTTCTGGTAAATTATAAAGATGAGTTTTTCTTTGAGGTTAGATTTTATGGATGATCAATCCAGTGAAACACAACTTCACTGAGCTTGAAGTTCTACTCCAGGATTGTAGACGCAAGACGATTACTCTTTCCTATACCCAAGTCTTGGTCTCATAGAGGAAAGTAAAAGAGTAGAGCAAATTCTCTTTGTCATTTGGGATATAAAGTCTTAATTTTACTTTCTTTCTCTCTCTAGTCCAGAGAAGTGAGACGGTTTACCTCAGCCTTACATTCCCGCCCTTTCAACCCTTTTGCCCAGATTTCCAGATCGCATTTTTTGCATTCACATGTCTCTCTCTCTCAAAAAATTCTTTTCTCTCTCTGTCTTTGAAAATGAAAAATTCGCTCTATTAAATTTTCAAGTAACTAAAAAAAAAAAACCTAAATATTTAAAAAAATTTTCGCATTAGGAGAGACTTTTAGAGATTAATATTTTAATCACTGATTAAATTTTGTCTCTTTGCGTCACAAATTTGTATATTTATTCATTTTGGAATACCATAGAATTTTATCTGAGCTACTCTCATAAATTGATAAATAAGTTTATTTTTAACAACTTATATAAATTTACTTTTTAATTTCTCTTACCTATAAATGAGTGAGAAAGTATTGCGATTGCCAAAAAAATTGATGACGAAATTTCAACGGAAATACACGTTCTGAGTCTAAAAAAATGATTCACTGCCTGTGAGTTTGTGTGAACAAGATTCTCAAAAACGAAAAAATATACGAGGCTGAAATTTTTATATATTTAACCTCGTCGGGTGCTTTTCAAAAAAATCGGCCAACGAATATTTTTTTGATTTTCTCAAAATTTGCTCTAACGATTTTGATGAAAATTCATATTTTTTTTTGAATTTAATTTATATAATAATATTCTTCAAAATGGCCGCAATAGATTGTTTACACTCAAGTGGGTTATGAGTTACCCGAGTCAGGACCAGCCTTTCTTCATTTTTATCACCCTCTCACTTTCATTTTTTCTTCTATTTTTTTTTTTGTTTTATTTTTCTCTTATATATTTGTTTTCTTCAAACAGAAAGTTCATTTATTAAATTTTTTTTTTTCATTTTTTTAACTATAAAAAGCATCAAATGTATGACTCTAATAAAATTTTATTATTTATATAGCAATATAATATATGTCACTTTAAATTCGACTATTGAGCGATAAATTCTACTCGCGCACGGTTTCATATTATTATTATACATTTTGTTAAGCCAACAAATAGACATATGTAAATGCGTTTTCCCGACTAAAACAGACACTAATCATATTCTAAAGAGATGCAAGGGATTTGATTTTTTAAATCTTTCTTGGAACCAAGAATTGTTGTAGTTGTAGTTGTTGGCGTCCAAACTACTGCCAGTGAATTTAATAAAGTCCTTTATTTTTGGAAGAAGTGCAACCTTAATGATATACCGATAATTTTTTTATTTTTTGGATTCGTGTCCTAGCCTTTATCAGATATTTTTTAAAAACAAAAATGCTACTATAAGTGACAAATGAACTTTTTATAAAAAAAAATTATTAACTATAGCCACTAACAAAATAATAGAATCTGCTCGAAAAACTGAGGTAAAACTACAAATGTCCATTCGTTTGTTGATAAACAACAACAAAATGTAAATTTGTAGATATGAATGTATCCTGATGAAGGCTGGAATAAGAGCCGAAACCGTCATTGGAAAAAATAGATTCTCCTTAACAGTGCCCTGCTCTCGTTATATTCCTGTTACTCACGCAGCCAGCATTTTTCTCATTGGCTCTCTAGTTTATTTTTAAATTAAAACAGAGGTCGGCATCCTTTTTGAAGACCGGGTCTTTTTGATTCTCTGGCTGATGGGTAAATGGGTATAAATAAATGGATGTCCTTTCTGTATATTTTATAAATTTGAAATATGAATGAACAAGAGCTGCAACTAACGCCGATTTCATTTTGAAAAATGAATGGCTTCACCGTCCAGTGCGAAACGTGATAAACATTTAGTTGGATTCTTCGGAAGGAATTTTTAATACCAGATGTTCCTAATTTTTGTATACATACATAAATTTGTTTATGTTTTTATAAATTAGTGCAAAGCGGAGTGAGCGGGAAATTAAAATAAAAGTCGCGAGTAATCCGGGTTGCCGATCACCGACTTAGAACGGTCTCTCAAATCCAAGTTTTTCTAATCCGACTTCTTCTCAAATGTTAAGAGTAAAAATATCGTTCAAAGAATTTTCTATGATTTGGATGGACTTGGGATAATTCTGAGCCTCCTTTATCCTTTGAAACCTCCTGGATTGATTGGTCTGAATATCATGACCTAATTCAATTTAGAATGAAACCAAGTACGAAATTCCCGGGGAGAGGGGGGGGGGTCCAAATATAAATAAATAATTAATAAAGATAAATAAATAAAAGAAGACATCTCTAAGTTTTCTCTCTCTCTCTCTCTCTTGTTTTAATTGTTTGTATTCGATTAAAATTGTTAAAATTTAAATTCCAGAAATATGAGATGAGATGCCAGAGCTTATTTATTTCTATAATAAGTTTGCAAAAAGAAGAAGAAGAGAGAAGTTTGAAATATAAAACCAAGTTCAAGTTGAGAGAGGGAGTATATTTTAAATTGGTTCGAAAGGCGTTAATCTTTACAAAGATAAATATTATATTACGAATCGACAAGAGGCAAAGCCGCTGGAGCTTAAAAGGATCAAATCGTTTAAATATCTATTATAGGAATCAGGCGCAGGCAGGCAACTTGAGTCAACTAATTAATTAACCAGCAAGGGATTTGAAAAAGATTAAATCGAATAAGAAAATTATATTAACATCACAAGAGAAGAAGAAAAACAAGCAAGGGGAGGAGGGATAAAAGAAAAGGAAATAAAATAAAGCAGCTTGATTTATTTTAATTTTCTTTGTTTTTTTTTTTTTTTCTGTTTTATATACACCTTCCTCAGAATTAGATAATTTATTAAAAGAAAGAATTATTCAAATAAATATAACATCCGAAAATTAATTTATTTATTTCACCTGACCTTTTGGTTTCGGCAGGTGATAAAGATAAAAGAATCAAATTGTTAAACGCTTTTATTTAATTAGCTTTGTCCATCTTTCTGACATCTTCTAATTAAATTCTTCCCGATGAGGTTTAAATTTGAAATTTTGTATATAGGCTTGACAACAAACGAGGTATAAAAGGTGCTTCATTTGAAGTTCAAATCTGAAAAATCGAATATTTTTTAACTATTAACTTTAGTAATAAAATAGTTATATTTAACAGTTTGAATAACTTTTTTTTTTTTTTTTTTATCTACAAGGGTTATAAAAAAAAATTAATAAAATAAAATTGGCATTCATTGCAACTCCTCTTGTGGGCCACCTGAGAAGCTCTAAAAAAATTTTGTTTTAATTTATACTATAAAAAAAAAAAAAAAAAAACTAATAAGAAAGACTAAAAAGTATAAAATAAAAATAAAAAGAATAAAAAAAAAAAAAAAACTTATTTAATAAAATCATTAAAAAGAGGAAAACTTTTTACAATATTAAAGCGTGGGCGCTCATTGAAACTTGAAATATCATTAATGGGAAATTTAATAAAATATTCAATAAGCTTCCATACTTTTATAAAAAGTTATTTTCCTCTTTTTAATGCATTTTAAATAAAAAAAAAATCTCTCGGCTAAATTAAAGATTGAGCATTTGCTATTTACAACTTCTTACTAACAAAAGATGCACTATAAAAAATTTCAAATCGGGATCTGTAGTGGCGTTAAGACATTCGAATAACAAATACAATTCAAACGTTGATAAAAGATAAAATTACAAAGTTAGCAATTGTATGAGAGAGCGACAGCGGCGAGTCTAGGAACTAGTCACAAGCCAACGATCTCAGAGATCGTAGACAGTTGAAGACAAAAACTTGTCGCTCAATAAAATATGCATGTGTGTTAATAGTCCTTATTTTGGCTACCAATTAATTTAAATAAATAAGGGCGGAGTCTATTCATTATTCTTTATTTCTTCGCACATATGATTTTGTAGTATTTTATAGGATGTATTATTTCACCAACATGAAATAATGAAAGCTATAAGTAATACTTGGAAAAGTTCCATTGTTAGATGTTTATTGTATATTAATAGTTTTGTCTTGTTGTTCGTTATTGGTAAAATGTTGAGGATTTTTCTTGATTTCAAAAAATTTGCTTTGTAACCCCTTCGTTTTATTTCTTAATGTCTCTTTTAAAAACAAATTAAGAGTTTAATTTTCTTTTTATTCCTCAGAAGAGTCTTTTCTTTCAAGAGGATCCTAAGAAAGAAATCGCTTTATTATTATTACGTAGTTTCTATTATTTTTTTTTTTTTTTTTTCCTGAAAATTTTCAACACTTAATCATTTTTATTAATAGAAGAGAGAGAGAGAGAGTTGTTGAAACTTTTCCACCCTCCCTCTCTCTACTTCATCCTCATCTTAAGAGGTTTTGCTTGCAGGGGGATGTTTATTTTCAAGTTTAGTTTGATTTAAGTTGGCCAGGTGCCGCCGTCATACATCAGAAGCCTCTGACATAATATTGACTTCCCCCTCCCACTCTAAGTGCGCGTGTGTCGATTTTTTTTTTTTTTCTTCCTCCCTTAAAATAAAATTCCCTTCTTGTATTGCTGCTATATAGCAATTTTTTTCCTCTTCATTTTTTTATTATTATTTTTTTTTTTTTTTTTTTACCAAAATTCGATGATGATAAACAAAATTGAAAGCGTTGGAAGGAAAGTATAAAAAATATTAGTGAAGAGAGAGAGAGAGAGAATAAGGAGCATAGAATTCAGTAGACCTGAAGAATAAAAGAGAGAAGAGAGGGAGGGAGGAGGTTGAGCGCCGCTTAAAACAAAATGAGATTGTATTTTGCATTTGAAAAGAGCCTTTTTGGATTGTACAATGACAATGAGCTTAGCTCTCTCTCTGCTGGTGTCGGAAAATGGTAGGGTCTAAAAATGAACAGAGTAGGGAGAAAGAAAACTCTCTGAGAAGGAGAAAGAAAAACATGGATTAACTCTTTTGAAAATAAATAAAAAAAAAAAAAAAAAAAAGGAGAGAGAAAAAATATAAAAACAAAATATCATTTATTATTGGTTGGTGTGACTAGGGCATTTACTTTGTCGCAGTGGGTGGGCCTAAGTGATGACGTAAGATCGCGATATCTCTTCAACTCTGATAGATTGTGAGAAGTCAGGGCATCTCTACTTTATATTAAATTTTTGACTTAGAACTGTCCAGTGGAAAATTGAGAATTTCGTTATCACAAAAAGTGCTATTCATTTGTATGCGTTAGAGTTAAAGCTAGAAAACTGATTGATTTTTTTTTTTTAGAAAGATCTAAAAATATATTTAAACGAATATTTTAAAAAAGAACTAAATTTTATTAGATTTTGACATGAATTTTTATTAAGTATGTAATGTATAGTGAGAAAGTGTTGTGATCGTAAAAAAATCAATGTCGAAATTTCGAGATGCATTGAGTCTAAAAAAAAAAGGTCCGCTGTCTGTCTCTGTGCGTTTATGAGTGTGACAAAGATCTCTCAAAAAAGAAAAAACTGAGATTAAAATTTAATATTTAATCCAAGTACTCACGTAGATTTTGAATAAAATCAAATCAAAGAGTACTAGTATTTTACTGATGTATATTTTTAGTTTTGTTCGATTTTCTCAAAATCCGCTCTAATTATTTCGATTAAAATTCATAAAACAATTATTTATTAGATGATCTTTTAAATGTATTAACACCTATCTCTCTCCTAAAAAAAAAAATTTTTAGGGCCCACTCTACTATTAGACGTTTTTAGATTTTTTGTGATTTCCTTTTAAACCTTTCCAAATAGGATTTTTGGCTGAATGGATAAAAAAAAAATAGAAAATCTTTAAGATGTATTAATCATGTTAAATCAAAAAAAGAAGTAAAATTTCTAATTTTTGGCAATGATGATTTATTTGGCTAACTTCACGGAATTAAATAATAATTTACTCAAATAAATCATCAATGCCAAAAATTAGAAATTTTACCTCTTTTTTATTTCATCATCTAAGTGTATTTGGCATACATGGTATTAATCATTTTACACCTCAAAATAATGTGGCGCTCTCTATTGAGAATTTTAAGAATCCTATAGAAAAGATAGGACAGCTCGTTGCCATGATATAAATAATTTTAATTCCACTGTGTGTTAATAAACGAGATTTAATTACCAATTTAATTAATTTTTTTTTATAATATTGATAATTGATTAATACCCACAACCGAAAAAAAAAAAAAAACTCTAAAAATAAAAGCTAACACAAAATTGTGACGACATAGGGCTCTGTGGAGTAGACGGTAGAGTGTTGCCGTTCGGCACAGGAGATCGGTGTTCGCATCCCGGGCGGGGAGGATTTTTTCATTAAATAAAAATATTTAATGTAAACAAATCC
>JAAAKE020104763.1:0-17730 GCA_010014785.2 Anisolabis maritima
AAACTAGTTTAGAATAGCCCATAAAGATTTCTAATAATATTATGTCTATTAAAAGTATTTTTCAAAGGATAAATGTAATTATATGCCTCACTTACATTTACATAGGGTAAAGTTTTACCAATTTATATTTGATATTTCTCTTTTATTATTATTGATAGAAAGGATACTTTCATTAGCCATTCCAATTTATTTTTTTCATTTTAATAAATACTCTAATAAATGAATTCGAAGTGAATTATAAATTTTGAGAACCTATCATAAAAATATGTGAATTAAATTTATATTATAATATACAAAACTTTTTCTTTATTGCCAAATAACCATCCTGTATATTAATTAAAAATTAATAAAAAAATTTGGTTTTAATTAACGAAAAAAGCACTTGAATTGAAAATAAGGGCCTCATCCCATTGCCCTCTTTCTGTATCTTTTAATGCCCATCGAATATGTATTTATTCAAATTTGTATATTATTTAATTTCTAATAGCTTTTCAATCGGCAGCTCATAAATAAAGCTTCTTATATATAAAACCTAAGGTTTTAATATACGAAGAAAGAAATATTACATTCGGTAAATAAACAAAAATATATTGCAGAACCATGCTTTTATTTTTTATTAAAAACAATTTGCTTAGGATGCTCTAATTTAAATAAGATTGACTTTCATTTTAAATAATTCCATTTGAATTTTAAGAAAATTTATAATAAGTTATTTTGAAAAAGCATAATGGGAAATGGAAAGGTTTCTTGATCCTTAACAAAAAACAACCAAAACACTTTTCTTATCTTTAAAATATAATCCCAATTTTTTAAATAAATCTAAAAGATATTCAATTAAAAAAATGAAAGGTTATCGACTACATTTCTTAAGATATTTTAGCATCACTAAACAATAGAGCTCAATAAAATCCATGGACGGTCACGTTTAAAAGTAATTATTTATCTTGTCCTTTACCTCATATTTTATTTTAAAAACATTTAAAATAGCAAAATAGTTGATTGTCAATTTTAGTAACATCTTACAAAACAAATAAAAATTGATTATGGATAATCATAAGATGTGAGCTGAAGAGTCTCTAGTAAATGCTTCTTTAAATTCTCAATAATCCTTTTATATAAGTGTTGTTTATACTATGAAGATCTGAAAAATATTAAAAAATTTCGGTTGCGTGATCTCCAATAGCAATAGACCAATCAAATTCATATCCATCAATATAAACGTTTTATCTAATTTTTTCAGGTCCATTCACTTTTTTCGTTGCTCTCTTCTTACAAAGAAAAAAATGAAATATTTTTGAAAATAATTAATTACTTTCGATATATGGATTTTTTTGTTCATTGAACTTGTTGTTGTTGGTGTTTGTTGAACTCATGCCATTTTTTCCGACTGGTCGACATCTCCACATTTGTAATTACAACCACTACGAAATTAAAACGAACCAATTCAAAAAAAAAAAAAAAACGTTCTTCTATCGATCACTCGATTACCTTGAAAACATAAACTAACAGATTTGCATACATTTTTTCATTCATTTAATTTTGTGAGTATTCCAATTTTAGTTGAATAATTGTGTTGTTGGAAGTAACATTATTCCTGGTAGATGCTACTCCTTCCACACTATTAAAGTTACCAGAGAGTTTAGTTGCTTCCCTTACCTTTCTCCAATAAAAAGTCGAAATTACCAACGCTTCAATTATTCTCACAAATCTATTTATTTAAAAATATCAAAATATTATATATAGATTTTTTAAAAAATTCTATTTATTTAAATATTATTATATTTAAATTTACAAATTTTTCAATTTTTGAACACGAATAAAAAAACATAGGCCTACTTTTTAGGAACATCCCTTAAGACGTATTTAGGGGGCTGGTCCCACTCCCCAATAAAGCCAAAAATTACAAAAATCAACTTAAAATGTTAGTAAAAAGATGAAAAATTTTTACAAAACGATAAATTTCAATTGAATAAGCATCACTAACTAAAAATATTTGATATTATTTAATATTATTTGGGCTACTCTCCTTCAACTAGAATCCTGGTCTCACCACTCGCAGTAAACATTTAATTTTTCATTATATTAATATATTCCATATTTTTTACAATAATTAATTATTTAATTGATGTAGACATTTTATCGCTTCTTCCAGAAACATATTAATAAAAATAATTTACCCTTAAATATATGAACTTTTGGTGGAGATCCCTCAACAAAAAATGCCAATAATCTGATTAGGTGCCTTAGCGCAATTTTATATATATCGCCCTCTCCCTTTTTAGTGCATTTTTTATTACACAGCAATTCCTCACTAAACACGTTAAATTAATAATCCCAATAAATTGCCGTGTAAAGTGGAATCTTGTTAATCGAAAAGAAAAATCAATGTAAAATATAATAATTTGCCCACATAAATGTCTTATTGAAAATATTTTTCTCGAATATTAAGACCTTTCGGCACCTCCGGCTCCCTCTACCCACACGTCACGGAACTGACCCTGTTATAACTCTATCTCTTTTTGAAATTTTGAAAAATATTTTTACTACCAAGTCTCAATCGACAACTTTGTAAAAATCTCTAAAAAGTGAAATTAAGAATTATCACAATTTCCCTCTCTTTAAAGTAAAACAGCTTGGATTTTACGCCTTTAGATTAACACTAACCATTGTTAGGAATTCTCCTCTAATTTATTAATATTTCAAATGACGCTGACCCAGAAGCTCTATATAATAAATAATCTCCTTTCCTTACATAAATAAATATAAATTTCAGAATTAATTAAGTATCAAGTTATTTAATTAAAAGATTTGTAAGTAGCAGAGAGAGTAACTTGGCATCCCCACTTTCACTTATTTAATCTTCGTTCCGAATGTCAACTCATATACATTCCTTTAATATATCACGTTTCTGTATTATATTTGTCCTCCTATAAGCATTTATACAGATATATAGACTGTATGCATTATTAATTTATACACGACTTGAATGAAGACCTCATGACCTTCCCTCGAAGCATCCTCCACAAAATTCATTCAGTGCCCCGCATATTGAGATTCCCACTGCATACTTAATTTTATATTTGTTTGGGGATTAATGAGTAAAAGATGATGAGAGCTTTTAATAAATACTATAAAAAACAAAAATCTTATTTTTCTCTTGAGTAAAAAAATTAGGCCTTTTTACAAGACAAAGTAGACGTTATTTTTAAGTCGGGATCTCAAGCTATATAGACTTTAAACGATATAGAATATATATTATTTAACTTATTACGATACTTTTAATCCAGGCATATTTATTTACATCAATTGGTATCCCATTGATTTAAATAAATTTTCTTTGGACTGCTTGGGTTACGAACCCACACCCCTTGGTTATCATTGGCAATGTCAATATCTTTAGCCTCTCGGCCACGGAGGAGGGGGAAGTGATCTTTTGGAAATATTTTCAAAAACAAGTTGTGAGTTTCTTTCTAGAAGGTAGGCCACCCAATCGCTCAGCCTAATAAATTTATTGCAGATCATATTTTTCTTATTAATGTCTCCTTAGGCAGGGTAAAAATAAAATTTTAATAAAAGACTTTTAAAAAATTATTAAAAGATATTTCACAAATTTCCAGAAAAAGGCTCTACCCAGACACTTTGTAGCAACTTAAAAACTACAATTAAATTTTTAACGAGATTCAATTAAAAAATTTACCTTTTTAATTTAATTTCCAAACTCTTTATGAAATCTAATTTTGTTTTTAGAATTTCAAATAAGATCAAAGAATTATTTTGTTTATCTGCGTAGATTACATTCTTTTTTTTACATTTCTTTCATTAATTTCTATCTCCCTCCCACTATTCTTTAGCTTAACTTAGTCTTCTTGTGAATGCGTAAAATAATTTTCTTGTTTGTGTTTGTTCTTAATTAATTGATGAAAGACGTCGAAATTGCAACTCAACAAAATTGCACCTCCCTCCCCCCTTCCCCTCTTTTTCTTTCTATATAAACATCCAATTAGGAAATGTTCATTCAATATCATAATTTTAAAACAAGAAGGATAGAATTTATAAAAATTTATTTTTATTTTTTTAAATTGTAGCCAATTATCAAGCCGTCACTTACTGCCTGACTAGAGTGCATTTTGCCTTTTCATAATTTAATGCAATTGATATTTATGCTTTGGCCACTTTTTAAATTTTATTAAGATTTGATGGTGGAAAAAAATATTTTTTCAATATCTATCTACACATTTATATTTTTAAAAACCAAAGCTGCTGGGTTTGGATATCCAATCAATAGATCAATCTATTAATATATATATTTAAATTTGGAGAAATTTCATTAATATTATGAAAAGTTAATAATCCAGCTGTGAAACTTAAACATAATATTTATTTATTTAAATCCATAGCCATATATTAATATTTTAATCTGTATTTGTATAAAATATAAAAATTTTTTTTTTAAATTTAAAATCATTTTCGGCTGCTGAGGCCATTATTATAAATATACAATTATTTGTAAAGGAAAATTAGTATATAAGTTTCCGACGTGCGTTCAATAGCCTTGTTCATGGGGGCCACCCATCCGAGGTTAGGCTCTGCTTGGCCTTGCTTGTCAACAAAGATCTTGGTGGCTGTTGTTCTTTTTTTTGACCAGGGCCGCCGGCAGTCTAATTCTTAAAAAAATATGGAAAATTATAATACTGATGGAAGGAGAGGGGAGGGGGGAAGAGAGAGTCAACTCGAAATCTATCTAACATTCTCCTTCTGGCTTCACAAATAAATTGGTATAATTAAATATCACTGGATTACTGTATCTTTATTTCTAAAATAATAAAATTAACTTTATATGTTATATCAAGTTAAAGCATATCTATATTAACTTCATCTAGATTTAAAGCACATCTTTGGAGAATTCTTTCTTTTAATTATATATTAAATCTCTATATTGCCACAATTGGTTAATGCCAAAAAATAACCCTTCACGTATCTGTTCATTAAAATTTTAAGAAATTCAATAAATAGACTCAATTAATCACTTTCTTTGAAACGGCTCATATATTTAATATACCCCACATACTTCGAGGTGGGGTTGGGGGGAGAGGGTTAATTTATATTTTTTAACAAAGCCATCTCATCTTTCTCATTAAAAATGACTTTCTAAGAAGGAAGGCCTTTATCAAGTCATAAGCAACTGCTCGCTGGCCTCATAACTTACTTGTTAACTTGCTTAATAGATTAAACAAGTCAGCAACAAACTTGTAATAACCCACCATAGAACCCAACCATACAACATTCATTCATCTCCAACTACGTATATATTTGTAATAAAATATTTTCGTCTATTTGATATAGCATATACTACATATTATATTTTATACACCTTAGTTAAATTTTAATTAAAACAAATAGTGCTTAACAAGATGAAGAAGTGATGACTGAGAGGTGGGGGGGGGGGGGGGGAAAAGGGAGCTAGGTAATTTAATTAATCACGATTATTATTTTATAGGATTAATTTTACGGCTCTGGGTCATATGTCTAGGACATTGTTCTGTGTGAAGGAATTTTAAATTAAGTAATTTGGTTATGAATGTATATGGAAATATTAAGCCCTCCCCACGTCATAAGAAACTCAGTAATTTAATTATTTAGAGGAAAAATTGGAAACATTTTGAAAATCTGAATCTTTTAGACTATTATATTAATTAAGACGTTTTGGAATATGTTTTAAATTTTTTCTTAAAAATTTTTTTGGAGAGGTCTCGAAAATTATTTTTTTCTTTCAACATATTCAGCAATTATTAAAATTTACCAATAGAAAGACATGTTATAAACTAAATCATCATCTCATAAATTTATAAAGTTTATTTCCTAATCCTCATATGAATATATTGTCTAATTTGATGCAGCTTTGAAGACTGTAATTTTTAAAACTCGAGGAGATTCAATCAAATAAGAACAAATTTTTGTCCCAATGGGAAGGACGTAGCCGCCTCCTTCCTCAGGTCGTACAATATAACGATACGTGTAAACATTTATATTCGGAAAATTTCTCATATTTTCTTAATATCTTTAGGTATCATTTGTCTGAAGGACGCTCCAGTGAGCGAATCGTTTACAAGATTTTGTTTGATCCTGCTCATTTCCATCTTGAATTCTATTTATGAATTTTTTAAGCCTTTTTTCTTATCTAAAGCTATTTAGTCTCCTTCCATATTTATTGAAATTAATTGATAGTCAATAAAGTTATGGTTGTATTGATTGCTTTTTAAACTTGAAAGACGAAGAAAGGATGGTGCCAGAGGAAAATTAAAACGGTCGACGTTTCGGACCTAAGTCACATGCTTCCTCAAAACCATAAATTGTTAAAAATTTAACAGCTTTTTATTTTTCTCCTGGTATTGTTCTTTCTTCATCTTCTAGCCAATATAATTTTATAAATTTTATTGCACAGGACGGGAACTGAATCGATGACTCTTAGATCATAAACAAGATCTTTACCTCTCCTCTAAGGGATAGAGGCTATTTATGAAATTGAATGCCATTTAATTAAAAAAAACTAAAACTGCAATATATTCTTATTCAATTCTGTTTTACAATACTTTTCCATTCAAAGCTCAAATATTAAATCTATCTTTATAGCAAAAGCAAAAAAAAAAAAAAATTGATTTAAAAATTATTACAGGATGAATAGAGAAATATTAATATCTTTATACATTGTATATACGAATATAATATTAATCCTCCATCCGAAACGGTTTAAGTGTAATATCATCATTGAGGTGACACACAAAAGTGTTATAAAGCGTCCAATTCGGAATTGAATTGTGAAGCGGAAGATCTCTTTTTGATTTCCTTCTTGCTCTTTTTTCTCTTTTTCTCTCATTTCCTTTTTTCCAAGATTCCCATCCAATAATAAAAAAAATAAATCCCGGGTATTTATAAAGGATGTCATTTTATCGGGACTCATTTGTTCGGTTATTGATACGAAAAATTGAAATGACAAAAAAAAAATAATAAATCGAAAAAGAGATGAACGCTATTTTATTTTATTTTTATTTATTTATTTATTTATTTTTTTTTAAATCAAATACTAAGTATCTTTAATAATAATAAAAATATATTAGTGATAAAAACAATCAAATTCCAAACCTGGACTGGTTAAAGCTATAGAAAAGCCCCTGTTCATTAGACCTGAGGTCTTGCTTCATGTTCTAAGGGACAGTGGTTCGACTCCCGTCCGAAGCGTATATTAATTGTAAGCCAGATGATGTCACGATAATAAAGCAAGCCTAAACATCCCGAAAAAAGAATTCAATTTAGGCTAATTACAGTTACCAACCCTTTCTACAACTCTTCTTTCTTCAGAAGTAATTTATCTTTCATTGATTTTCTTTTAACTAGAAAATTATATTTTTGTCTCTGTTAAGAATTCTTTTTAAGTTCATAAATCGTTCATAAAGCGTTACGTAATTGATTATAAGAAATACTATTCAGATTAACAGAGACACATTCTCTGTTTGATTATTTTATACAATATTGGAGATTTAAGAACAATAAGCGCGAGATAACTGTATTGATTCTGCATAATGGACTGGGATCCTCCTTTCTTCACCCACCCTTCAACAGAAATTTTTCTTATAATGAGCTTTAGCCTGCCTTTTCTTGCATGATCGTCATTTTTCAAGAAAAAATTTCTTCTATCATAATGCCTTCTTAAGGTCTTAACCCTTAGACCCCCAAAATTGTTTGATCCACTTTACTGATGATCTGTTTTAGTTTTTTATGAATTTCTCTTAAACTATTCTGACGATTTTGATTAAATTGGCTGAACATACAATAAATTAGATAATCTTTAAGATGTATTAATCATTTTCACATCAATAATTTGGGGCCCTCAATTTAGAATTTTAAGAATCCTATAGAAAAGATAGGACAACTCGTTTCCATGGCACAAAATATAATTATTTTTTATTTCTGTTTCGCCCTAATCCCGTGGCTGAGAGGATAGTGGTACACATTGTCATTATTGATAACTTCAAAGGCCAAGGTTTTTTAAGTCTTTTCGGCAGCTGAGGCCATATAGCCTTTAAACAATTCAATTATTTATTTTTTACTATACAAATTATTCAGCCATATTTATTTATACCAATTGGTTTAAATAAATTTCATCAGACTGCCCGGGATCCGAACCCACATCCCTTACTTTTGAAGGTTATCAATCGTAACAATATCAATATCTCAATCCTCTCGACCACGGAGTGGGATATATTTTAGGGGCTTAGTGTTTTATTAATTCCATTAGTTTAGGGGCTTAGTGTTTTATTAATTCCATTAGTTAACATTTTTGTATTAGAAGATCCTCAAGAAAAGTTGAGAATTCCAAAAAGTGGGATTCCATTTTTATCTTCTTATTTTTTTTTCTTTATAAAATAATTTTAATCCCCATTATGTTTCCATATTTTTCCACAATGAAAAGTCCGATAAAATATTTTAATAAAACTTAACTTGTCTTATTATAAATAATTTGAAAAAAAAAATAAATAAATAAAATGCGTTTAAGATTTCCGGGCAATGACCCGATAATTTCTCACTTTTGTGAAAAGGAAGGAATTTTTAACGAAAACTCTTCCCCAAATTTTCTGATGTTGATAATGAAAATTCATTCAGTAGTCTATCGGTACACATGGGCTCCGATATACACACACTCACATGAAAATAGTCACATGGCATCAAATATCAAATTTTATAGGTGATTTATAGTTGAGTAAAAAAAATGATTTTGTAACCTATATATGACAAAGTCACGCAATAGCATTTTTTCTTTTTTTCTAAATTCCGACAAATAATTGAACTTAGCCAGGCGTGAAGAGTTTGCAACTCACCTATAAGAATGCCATTTTTTTAATTAAATTACAATGTTGACTTCTCATATCAGTTTAGGTAGAGACCCCGCCCCCAGAGAGACAGGGTGGCTTACCATTGTGGCAACCATTAAGTCTTTTTATAGCGCCCCTCCTGCTATTACTACTTTCTTCTTTTGATTTATCACTTTTTCCCTTTAATAAATAAAAGTCTCCGACCATTTTATTTGACCCAAACATACGCCTCAGTTGCGCTCAGGGGTCGTTAAGTCAAGAAAAAAGAGTGTTGTGAGTATGGGAAGGGGGAGAGGGGAGGATAATAAATTTCATAAAAAAAAAGAGAATGAAATTGTTGAAAAATTGAAAACTGATTATTATGATTAAAAAGGATTTGTGATTGAATTGTTTTAGAGAATTAAATTTTTACTTTCTCTCAGTAATTATATGTATGTATTTCAGATCTAAATAAAATTGAAATGGTTTTAAAAATTAATGATCCAAATATGGGACTATCTTGTATTTATTCTAGTAGCCAGTTTTCTTATTTTTATTTTTATTTTTTTTAAGAGAGGAGGTTTAAGAGGTGGGGAGGGAATTACAGAGGAGTAACTAAGTAGTCTTCCAGATATTCGTGAATTCTACTAAAAAATTGTACTTTTAATATTATCTTGCGCCCTATTTGTAGATTTAGGATGTATTTTATATAAGATTATTGGATTATTTAAAATAACTCATATGAACGAATACGAAGAGAAAAAAATATTTACTTTTATAATAACATGAATTACCTTTAAACGTCAGACCTAGGACGGTCCGTTTCTCATTAATGTCTTTTTTTTTTCAATTCTAAATCCCTTAATAAAGAAAAAAATGAAATATTAGTACAATATTAATATTATTATTAGTAATAATTAATATTAATATAAAGAATTATCAAGAGTAGTCGAAACAATCCGATTGTCGAGTCCATTTTCCATTTTAAATTATTTATACTCAGAGGAGAAGGCTGAAAATCTCATATTTAAAAGGGGAACCAGCCCTAGTTGTGTTTATTATTATTTTTCAACTATTTATACCACGGTGATTTTTTTTTCCAGTAAAATTGAATGAAACATAACAAACTAAATAATTAGAATTGAAAATATTATTAAAAAAATCTTAACTTTAAGAGAGATGTTTCCCTCTTTCCAGACGAACTAGAACACTATAAAAGGAACGCAACAAAAAACAAAAAACAAAAAAAAAAAAAACGATAGAAAATAGATACCGAGGGACAGGTCACGGAATATATTCTATTCAGAAAATGTGCTAAAAAGTTGATCTCCGCATATTAAAATGCGTATGTAAATAAATAAATTGGTGACACCAGATATTTTATTAATACCATAATACCATCAAAAGAACTAGGATAAAATTTGTAAATCCTTTCTTTTCACTCCCCACTTCGCTCCACTTTCATACTTAAAACCACTTTTAATGGGAGTCTTAAGAGCATTATCTCCATTTTAGGCGTATTCTTAGTAGTAGTTTGTATTATACAATTAGCAAAGTCTAATCATTCAAAGCCAATTAGGGTCTCTTGTTCAATTAAGTCGTTGAGACTTATACTTGGCTGGCTGGCTAAGTGTGTTTTGTCTGTTGCCTATCTTCTAGGCGTTTTCATTTTGTTGCCAGCTAACAAATTTCAACTTGAATAATTAATTACTTGCTGGTTGCTGCCCGTTCATTTGATTTAAACTGGCATTCGATCAATATTAATCCTATTTATCTATCTATGGACATTGATCCATGACTATAATTATTTCTATATAAATTTATTAATTCTAAATATAAACCGGTTTTCATTCAGTGCTTACGGTTTTAAAAAATTCATTCAATTTAATAATTAAATTTAAAGTCAATTTTGCAAAAAAAATTTAAAATATGTCATTAAAAAAAGATGAGTTTGTTTTAAAATTTCAATAAATACAATATGAATGAAATCATGCCGCTAAAAATAATAGAAAATATTACCATTTTATAATTTTTCTATTTTATCAAAAGACATAGAGAGACGTAAACTATTATCTGTTCACAACTAGAATTTAAAGGATTAATTTATTATTTCAAATTGTCAGGAGGACAACAAAAGATTATGTGTCTATTTATTTTTGTAGGGGGATAGTACACAGGAACTTCAAACTACCGAAGCCCATAGGAGTGCTTCTTCAAGTTTTAAAGAAAATTACTTAAAATTTTGGAATAATTAAAATTTAAAATTTGAAACCATTACATGATCCATCAATAAATTTACCCCTTCCTTGATTTCTCATTCTTTTCGTTTTAGCATTCTCCTATATCAATTAAAAATTTCTTATCTTTTTTTAGGTAATTTCTCACTACTCTCCCTCTCTTCCCTCTTTTATTAAGATTTAACCCCTGCGCATGTGTGGTTCCATCTAGAGGGGCTCTAGAGCAATTAATCTAAAAATTGATGTGCGTGGTCAACTGGGTAGACTATCTTCCATTCCAGCAAGAAAGAACGAATGAATTTATACACCACATGACATCTCTGATATCATTTAGAGCAGCAGTTTTAGAAGAAACATTTTGTACTGCCCATTGTATGGGAAACCGAGTTTGACGTTGTCAATATTTATTTTGTCTGAAAATTTTCTCAAAAACTTCAGTATAGTAATAAATTATTTTTATTTTGTACACAAACAAATAGACAAATAGAATATAATAATACTTAATAACTTAATCAGATTATTATTTATATAATTATGGTCATTTACTGAATAATCATCATTTAAAGACAATAAATGATTATAGGCTTAATTGTAATGATTTAATAGGATAAATGAATTTTCCAATTGCAGAACAAAAGAGAGGTGGTTAGGAAACTCAGTCCCAATGTAGCCTATTTTTTTTTTCTTGAGAGAAATATTTAAAAAAATTTTTTAATCATTTTAAAATAAATATAATTTCAAGACTTACTTAAATGGTTACAGCTCATGGCGAAGCTATTCCAATTAAATTGTGAATGATAAAATATATATAGCATTATTTATTTAAAAATATTCTCTCATAATATATATTAATCACATTTAATACTCTGGTCTATTGTTAAAAATCAATTTACAAACTTTTATTTCCTTATCTCTTAAAAAAAAAATTTCTTTTATATTAAATTAAATTCTTCGAAATCATATACATACGAATGTCGAATTTATTTTATATGTCAATAATATGAAAGAAGAGAGTGAAGGGTTTTATTATAAAATTAATTCATTTATTCATAAATAGAAGCAGCCTCTTTAAAATAAGATCCCAAGCCCTGTTTAGAGAGAATAAGGGCCTAAATAGCACAGGTCGCTAACCTTTTTGAAGCGAAATGGCATTTAACCTTAAAATTCTTAAAAGGACAACAATGAGAAGAAAGTCAATCGAAAATTTTCAGATGAATTGTTAACAAAAGGATAAAATATTAAAGATTCGTAGGTGGAGAATACAATAAAATAGAGATCAAACAAAACCGGATTTGGCAGCCAAATTATTTCTTTTCATCTGTAGAAGCCAGAAAAGTCAAAAGCTGCTTATATATAATACATTAAAAATAATACATTGTATTTTATTGAATAAATCATGAATAATTTTTTTTTTTAATTTTTAGACAAAATTTACTTAAAAAATAATCATACATAGGAATATATTATATGCAGCTCTGATGATGTCGTAGATCATTTAGTCCCAACTTTTGCATGCTAATTAATTAAAATATTGTAGTTGTATTCAAACCTCCATTTTTCTTTGATTACATGCACCATATATTTACTTACTTTTTTTTCTTTAGAATTATTATCATTTTATAAGAATATTTTAAAATGAAAGAAGTTAAATTTTAAATGGGAATGAAGAATTTGCGCTAACCTAGACAAATTGGATTTTTTGAACATTTGAATTTTATAAATTTTTAATACAATTTCGACCCGTTTATTTTTAGATTGATATGAATATAAACAAAGAAATTTTATATTCACATTTAAAGTCAAAGATAGATTATTTATTCATTAATCAATTTTTTTTTAATCCATGATGTTTCCCTCCCAATTTACTTTTTTTTTTTTTACAATCGATTCATTTAATTATTTACTTTATTTATTATAAATATGTAAATGTTGAAAGAAGAAAATTGGTGGTGTTGAAATTTTAATAGTTCAAAATCAAAAAATCAATAGAGAGTTTTTTATTGAGCATCCAAAAGCCTTATTGCTGAACCTACTTACTTTCTCATCTATTAAAATATGTAAATAGTAAAACAATGCCTGAGCCAGTGATTTTAGAATTTAAACAAATATAGTATTTATATTATAGAGCGTCTGATGGATCTTATGTGAAATTGAATAAAATCAAAAATATGGCTAGTTTTCAGGCCATAATTGATTAAGACGAATCCTACCGCAGTGTTTCTACGTTACGGAGTATAAGACTCCTTCATAAGGACCTTTCTATCAATGGTAGATGTAAGGAAGGAATGACTCTTCTCTTTTTTATTCATCCTTCACTTAAACTATTCAAATGATTAATATAACCGTCATTTATTTATAAGTATTAATATATCCATTTCCTATGATTAATTTTACGATTTGGTTAGAAATCGAACGAACCCAAGCGTCTCTTGAAAATTCTGACATGTTAAAATACCTCAAACCAAAAATATTAATTGATCTTTTTCTTTTGTTTCAGGTAAAGAGAGACAACATCAAATACTGATGCATTTTCACTATATGTGAGTAAAATATAATATGCAATATTATATATGAAATATAGTAAGACCACTTCCAAAAGAACAGATCTTATTCCGCATGTATCAATTTGCCCAAAAAATCCCCCCTCATTTCTTCCTTCTTAAACATGTAATTTAATAACGTATGCAAAATATTTATCTATATAATATATATATATGGAATAATGTTTTCCCGGGTTGGCCCGCGTTGATTGTTGAGATTAACTCGACGTTTCGGCTCTACTTTTGGTGCCAACCTGGGAAAACATTATTCCACATACAACCAACCGCGAAAACCTTCCAGAACATATATATATATATAAAATAAAGCATTTTAAAATATAAGTTTACAATGGTGTCCTCTCCCTTTTTAGCTCAAGCTCTGGCCAAAATGTTTAAGTTATACATACATTGCTTATTTTAATAAACTTATTTATATTATTAGTTTCTATCAAAGCCCCTGGTGCCACAAGTGGCCATACCACATACTTTTTCATAAACCGTGGAATTTATTTCCCAAAGGATTGTTGTTGTTGTTGTTGAATGTGGGAATTTATGTCTCGTTTAGGGCCAGATTCTCTCAGGCCCTTTGTTGGTTCGCATTTCAATCTATCTTTCTCCTCTCTCGTGTTTGTCAAGATGTTTGTCCGTTTGCCGATTGCTTTTCTCCTTACAACGAACGAGAATCTCCGGGCTATTTTATCTCAATTCAACAATAGATGCTGGCGAGTTTTATTTACTTTTAAAAGAATTTTATACTATACATATGTATTTACAAGCCGAGAGAGGGAAACTTATTTTGAGAAAGTTCTCGAGGCCTCTGAGCAAATATCTCCGCCTAAGTGCTTAATTATCTTACTTAAAATAGTAATAGTATGATGAGGAGGAGAGAGGGAGAATTTCCACCACTTCCATTTTCCTCACTACAGACAGACAGCACTTTATAGCTGAATAAACATACAAATGCTAATGAATCTTGTTAATTTAATGACCTCTGGGACCGAATTTAGAGGAGATTTATGATTTTATCAAAAGTACATCTTATTTCTTAAGATGAGTTAGAAATTTATTTTCTTATAATATGATTAATGAAAATAAATATTTCCTTAATTTTTTAATAAAACTAAATAAAATAAGCTAAACTTAAGAAGTATTTTATGCTCTAATTTTTTGGAAAAGTTTTTTCATGACTGATAATTAAGAGACTTAAAGATCTTTGAATTAGTTACTTAAAAAAAATTTAATTTAAGGAATTATGTATAAAAAGTACTGTAAAATTTCTCTCTAGCTTTTTCTATAAAATCTTTTTGAATACAGGTCTAAGAGTAGGAGACATGACACCGTTACTTACGCTTTACCCGAGATCATTCATAAGCAGGAAAGTACCGTGCTCTATGAAATTAAACTTTAATATGCATGTTGAGGCATGGAATTGGAGAGGACGGATGTATGACATCTCACTGACCACTCAAAGCGCGCCCTAAGGACAGCCGTTGCCATGTTAACCATATATATTGCCAGATTTTCTCCCGCTTTGAAACTGGCAACTCTGCAGTCTTCCAGGTTGCCTCGTTGCCGAGAGCTTAATACTAAAGTTATATTAAATAGATTATTGTTTCTGGCTGTTCAAATGACTTTTTCGTTTATTCTCCACTCGTAGAGATATCCCAGAACCGCCATTTCTTAAATTTAATTAATCACTTCCATAAATAGTTTATTTATTTTTTATTTTTAAATCATATTTTCTCACATGAAATGCATTAAATGCTCCTCTAAACTTTTAATTAAATGAATATTAAGATTTCATATTACATGTGATTTTATTAAAAAAAAATCATTAATCCCTATAAATGAAACATATTTTTTTGAATAAATTATTATCATCTTTAATCCACTTTATGATTTCATTTTGATTAATTTAAAACAAAAAAAAATATATTTTTTTTAAAATGACACATTTCAGGTATGATATAATAACGTGACGGCGTTTTAAAGGGAGGCAGGGGGAGGGGAGTTTGATAGGTTAAAAAAACATGTGACACAGATGTATATGAAATAAAACAACACGAATAATTCCACTCACTGGTCTCGCTAGTGGATCGGAAATTATTATTAAATTTAATAGGATTTCAATCAAGTTAGAAATTTGTTTGCCACTCCAATAAACAAGTATAATATAGATATTGAAAAAAAAAAAAATTTGTTATAAAACTTTAATAATATATGATAACAAATTTAGAAGAAACTTTTTGACGTGAATACGTCTTTAAAATAAGAATTGCAAAAAGGTAAATCTAGGGAAATCATTCGATAAGTTTTGTCTTAGTATAATAATTTTTAAAGTATTAAAGGCAGTTAAAACTTAATGATATAATGGAATAACTGTGGAAATAAAGATGCGCAAGTGACCTTCAGATATTTTAATTTATCAAAGTCAAGCTGTAAACACTCCCAGTTTTGGGTTCTCAATTTTGAACTAATTTGATTAGCTGTAGAATGCCACTTCATATTTGCATTTTTAGACGCTCCTGCTTTACTCTGGTCTCACTTTTTTTGGACACAGTGTATTTTTAATAAACATTTTTTTATAATTTATTTAAAGTCATTTTTGTCATCATAGGCCATTTTGACTATATATACAATATTATTATACAGTATTTGGAAAAAACGATGGCTTCTGGCGGACGTTTTTTTAAATAAAATTCATTTAATGCATATATATCTAAAAAACGAATTTTTAAAAATTTAAGCATTTTTATACAAACGAAATTCAGAAAAACTCTTATTTATTTTTGATCCCGTCTTCTTAATTAAAAGAAAGAACAATAATTCATAAACGTAATATAATCTACAGAGAGAGGAAGAAAAAAATCGCAGCCACTTCAAATATTTATTTTTTACGGTATACCTAAATTTGTTTGTATATATAGAAAGCAAAAATGACCAAAAGGAACAATTATCTATTAGTGAATTAATCATTGGTTGTCTACCTTTCAATTATGAATATATGTTTACGAAATTATGCACCCTATGGTAGATTATTATTCATATATATTTCGACATTACACTTGTACTTTTTCCTTTCAAATATCTATACTAGGTATGACTGATGGAATATCAAATTAAAATTTTTTTATAGGAATCAAGAAAATCTGTAGACAGAGATAAAAACAATAAAAAATTGCAGAATTCGCTCTCTCAAGTTGAACCTTGCATTATCAATAAATTAAACATAAACATAGTACATACGCTCATAATTCTCAGAATCTTGCAAATATGTATGGAATGGTAGCGTAATTTGATTCAATGATTGATGTTGGGACATTAAATCTGACCCCGATATATATTTCTAATAGTACAAGCATCCAGACTATTCTTACTAGCCTCCCCCTCCCCTCATTTTCATAAATAGTTAATCAGTGTATCTATGACATAACTATTATTACATAAATAACGTATACAACCACGTTATAATATAAATTTATTAATCTAGAAATATTTTCTTAATTTTAATTCATTAAGATTTTAGATATTTTAAATATATATTTATTTATTTCTATTTTAAGAATATTTTATCAAGGTGTTAGGATTTGTGTAATGGAGAACATTTTTCCTCTAGCGCGTTCATTGCTGATTCTAAGCAATAGATAATTTTAATTTTAATGCCTATTCAATAAAGCAATAATTATATACCAATAGATACACTGGTGCCAATTGAAAACATACTTACTAGCAAGGCTTCATATGTGTTTTTTACTGGCGTCAATGTATGATATCTAAATATTTCTATATGGATTACGCCTTAAAATCTTTTAAAACGAGAGCTGTAAATACATTCTTAGGGCTATTATTTAGAGAAATACGAAAGAATGGCTCACTTTCGGAGAATTTTTGTCCATTCAATAAAGTATTCCTCCAAATTTAAATTTAAATGGTGTTGGCAGATGGTCGTTTAATTGTTAATTAAATATTTAGACTAGCGATTGTGGTTACCATTATTTTAAACAAATTAAAGAATTTTATTTAATTTATATTCTACAAAAACTTCTCTTAAAAGGGGGCATCGACCTGTACGCGGTCACGGAAAGCGTTCACATCGACGTGTTTACC
>JAAAKE020104774.1:0-17729 GCA_010014785.2 Anisolabis maritima
GAGATATTTTTTAATTAATTTTTCTTCACGACAAATTTGTCATCTTTTCTTGCGACTAACGCGAATTTTTGACAGTTCATGTCAAACCACCCACGTCTCTCAAGAAAGTATTAATAATCTATGGGAAAGTGAAAGAATGAGCCAACTGTTTTAGACGATTCAGAAATTCCAAGCCTTTATTAAATTAGACTGATTAATTATAATATACGTATTATTAACCATTAATAAAAAACAATATTTGGCAAAAATTGTAAATTCTAAAAAAATACTCATTCTGGCAAAAAGCATAGAATATATAGACTCTTATTTTGTTGTCATTATTATTATGATTATATATCGGTATGAAAATTAGATGTGACGAAAAAAGTGATGAAACACGACCGTCAGTACGGCAGGAGAAAGACTAGTACTTAGTTGCAGAAGAAATGCCAGCCTTAGCTCGGGGAAATCGTCACTGACAATCAAATTCTCATCTCAGTGAATCATAGATATCTCCTATAAAATAAACGATAAATTATACTATGTATAGTAATATTACAATGATCGTTAATTTTTAAATAAATTTCACCTCTGAGTACTGAAAACAAACTATTCTCCCTTGGATTATGGAACCAGAGATTTAAAGGGAAGTGAGTTTAAAGTAATTAATTATAAGGACGGAGTCTATATGGCCTCAGATGCCGAAAAAGACTTAAAACAAAAGTAATTAATTATTCTTCAATTGTTATTGATTAAAAAAATTGGGCTAAACTATAAATTCATCACTTTATTTATTTATTTACATAATAGGAGCCTTCTCCAAAAGCCCGAAAGACGATGAACCCTTTGAGTTATTAAAATTTGAGATCTCAATTTTAGTGTGACAAATGTCCCACGAATCAAACGACTCCATTTCCAACTCCTCGATGTTGTAAATCCTAATTTTATTTCACTTGACATTTTGTACGGAATTTAATCGCCTATAATATTTCTTTCTCTAAAAACCAGGGGGACCCGATTAAAATATTTAACCAGTAAAGAGGCCATTTATAAATCGCAAAATAGATAAAATTGAAAACTTGACAGTCACTTGAAGATCATTAAATTTTCAGGAGTGATTTCATAATTCTCTCTCTCTCTCATCTTAATGGAATTAGTTTACTCTAAATAGTAATTTAAGATTAATTTCAAAACATCTTTTACCTTTTCCAAGAAACTTGGACTTGGTATAACGAGGAAATTTTTCAAATTATTTAATGTATCTGCTAAGCTTCTTATTAAATTTCATTCGTAGAATGGATGATGAAATAAATGATGATGTAATCATTATCAATTCCCTTAAAGGTGAGGGGGGGAGCACGGGGAGGGGGTGGCTGAGAAGTTACATTGCCATAGTGATAACCTTAAAAGGCAAGGGGTATGGGTTCCAATGAAAATTTATTTATTTTTTTTAAGTCCTTTTCGGCATCTGAGGCCATTTAGACTCCGTCCTTATTTAATTAAATTAATTGGTAGCCAATTTAAATAAATTTTTGTCGCTCAGGACAGGAAGCGAACCACTGACCTTTGGCCTGAAGCTAGACCTCTAGCTCTGCACCAAGGGACAGGGCCAAAATTTATTTAAACCAATTACAATGGGATATCAATTAATGTAAATAAATATGCCTGAATAATACGTATCAAATATATTTGTAATGTTTAGAGTCTATGAGGCCTCAGATGTCAAAAAGAATATAAAAAAGTCTATCTTCCATCTTTTTTTTTTCTTTTATATATAAAGGGGAACTCGCTCGCCTATTTGCTCTCTAAGTGTATCTCAAGGAGAGAGAGACCATGGAGGACTCTATTTTCTTCCAAAAAAAAAATTTTTTTTTTCCATAACCAATTTCTTTCGAATAGCCCCTTCACTTTTTTCTAAAATTGCTCTGACTCAAGCCCCTCCATAATCTACATTTTTTTCTAATATATTTTTTTTTTTTGGTGGGACCATATTTTAAAAATTAATTAATAAACAGATTGATTGATCTATTTTATAAATTTTAGTATCCCATTTAATCAATTTCCAGCTTAGAGACGTCCCTATCTTATTATGTCAATGAAGTCAAGAAAAATTTTATTTAAACTATTGAACTAATGAAAATATTAGGAGTGAATGATTAAGAATATAATATTATAAAATATACAATTTTGCCTGATTAACCAATAGTAATTTAATTAAAAAAATATTAATATAAATGTTTACGCGACTGGAAGGCTAGAAAAGAGGATAGCTCAGGTAGAGGTGTTAACCAAATAAATAATTTTAATGTTCAATTGTGGGGAGATCAGCAAAAAGTCTGAACCCCCCCCCACCCATTCTGCCAAATCGTTTCCTTAATACTTGGTCATTAAAAAATAATACAAATTCATCTTACGTCAGTTAGTTCAAGAACAAACCTAATTAACAAGCAACTTATATAATTGATGAATTCTTTTTTTCTTACTTGAAAATTTGGAATTTTCTTTTTTTCTGACTCCCAAACTATTTAATCAATTAGAATCGCAAATAAAAATTTCGAATAAAACTTCTTTAAAAGCTTCCGCAAAGTCAATTAATGGTAATTTTTTCTCCCTTTCTACTTCTTTTGAAAAATTGCAAACTCTCTCTCTCTCTGGCAAAGGAATATACATAAAAAGCAAGTCCGCCTACGAAGGCTGATTTTCGCAAATACATGGATGTATTAAAGCTATTTTTAGATTCAATCTATGCTCGAATATATATTCTATAGAATTTGTAAGTTGAATTTCTATAAGAAAGGAATGCCGAGGCTCTCGGAGTTTACTTGAAGTGATTTAAAAGGTGGGTGGGCGGCATGACACCCTGTATATATCTACCAGGACAGTCTGACTTGGAATGAATCAATTTCAATCGGAAAAAAAATTATTATATAAACACGAAAGAATATTTTCACTTTCCTATTGAGTCAGATAAAATGGATTAAAGATAAACCAATGAGAAAGAAAAAAAAAGAGAAGAGAGGGAAAGGTGAATGGTTTTATATAAAAAAAGTCATATCAATATTTGCATTTTATGAACTGAGGTGAGGAGGGTAAACTATATTATTTTTACTTTTACTTCCTATTCATATACTAATATTCTTAAGTCAGTTTAAGAAGTTTTTTGGGAATATTATATATTGAAACCTATTCTCTCTTGAGTCATTTGTGTCAGAGGCTGACACGTTTTGTAACATACTGGGATGGGTTACCGTTTCCTTCCCCAGGAAGAGGCGCTTAAAAAGCTGGATAAATTTTTGCCATGAGATGGATTTGAACCCGCTTAACTGTTTAATTTCCTTGGTTAGGGCCCATAAAATAATTAATGATTGTGACTGAAAATATTAAAAATTTTACAATCAAAATTTTGAGATTATACAATATTTTCAAAAATAAATCTTTTTTTTATTCACGTGAAAGATTTCAAATAAGTTTTCAGTTTTTAGGGATATAGCATTTTTAGGTGGAAGAGGAGGGGGGGGAGGGGGTGATGACGAAAAATTTCCTTAATTACCTAATTTGTTTTTCTGTCTTCATTCTCCACATGTATTTTGTTTTAGTTAAAATTTTGCCGCGTTCCTATTACTGCCCTATTAGTTGTTGATCATTAGAATATACTAAAAGCTGCATTTGTGTTCAAGCGTTACAGATTATTATTACATGTACATGTATGATGCTATACATATTCGCCTACCCTTTAAGAAATTCCCAAGCCTAAGAAATAATTTCATTTGTCTATGCAGAATATGGAATTTTCAAAATGAAATTCCTTCCTTTCTAAATAATTATTAGTTCTGAATGAAACTAGCCAAGACCTAATTTCATATTAGACAGTCATATAATCACTAAAATGTAAGATATATGATTTGTCTAATCTAAATTGTGCTTGAAGAAGGCGTGGCATTTTAAACAAATAAACGTGAGTTAATCCAAAAACGCATTGGACCAGGAATTAGAAATTATTCATTCAGATGAGGTAAGTAAGAAGAGTGGGTAAGGTGGAAGAAGACTAGTATAGAAGGGACAGAAGAAAGACCAGTCTTGACAGGGTAACTCGTAGTCGTTAGGTACTCAAAAAAATGTGTGCCCTTCAGTGTATTTATCTATTATCTCTTTAGAATGGTATGCAATTCTAAATTTAAAAAAAAATATAACAAAAATTGATTATTTTCGGATTCCCATAGATGGGAATGGGAGGGGTTTCATCTCTCTTCGCACTCACTCCACCTTTTGTTATTACTTTGAACTTACTTCATATTTTAACAAGCTATTAGCAGAAAATACAATGGGGTTGGATTTTTATTCATTTTACACTCCTCTCCTCCTGTCATATTTATGGCTCTCCATTATTCTAATGTTTTACTTGATAATAAAATAAATTTCTCTATGTCGATTATTGAGTTGTAGATTATTTGTTCTATCGGAAAGTCCATATTAATAAAGTTTGAACATATATAAATATAGATAGGCCTTTCTATTATAACCTGATCCAAATGGATTTGGCTTTGTGATTGATGAAGAAAATGGATTTTTTGATTTGCAGATGAGATCGATTGATTTTCTTTTTGTTTGTGATTCTTTCTATTCTGCTCTGAAAAATTCCTTTTACTGTTTTTGAAAAAGAAAAAATGTAGTCTATTCGAAAATAAAATGAAACTATAATTTATTAGACTTTAGTGTAACACGTCTATGGATCTTTTGAAAAATTTAGTATTGTTTGAGAGTCAGATGAGATTAAAAATTTATTATTTTTTTTCTTAGGTTGTAAGAATAAAAATAAAGACCAGACAACAGAGAGAAGGAAGTAGAGTTAAATCCATAATACTTATAACTACTAAAAACAAAATTTTTAAAGAGGAAGATGGACGAGTATCAAATAACTAACTTTTGTTTAATAATGAATTTGCAAAATTGCAAAAAAAAATCATATGCCTTTAGAATGGTATGAAATTCTAAATTTTTAAAAATAAAAGACAAAAAAAAAAAAAAACAAGTCCTCTGATTATTTTCGTATTGTGAAATCGTCAAAATATAAAAGAGAAAAATTAACTAACAGGCAGAAAGCCTGGTGATTGATAAAAACAAAGACTGGCAAAAGTTGGTTAACTCGTGGTCTTCATGTACTTACCACTTGGAACGCTCTTAGTAAATAAATATTACTTACTAATGAATTTTTTTCTCTTTTAATTGGTTTTCGTTTTACTCGACAAGTCATTTTGAATCCAACTTTTCTCGAGACTTCATTCGAAATAAAGTGTCTAAGGAAAAAAAATAGATTTACAAGGAAGAAATTTATAAATTTTATAAATTTCAATAGATAATTTTGAACTATGCTATGTATTTTATTATTTCTTTAATTCCAGGCCCTAGTCCTTAGCAGAGAGATAGAGGTATCGGCTCATGTTCTAAAGATCAGTGGTTCTAGTACAAAGCGATTAAAAATTTATTTAAATTATATGGATACCAATTAATTTAAACAATTATGGACCGAGTAACCGAGATGCCGAAAAAGCCTTTAAAAAAGTCTAATTGAGATACAATTCTCAAAAGAATTTTAAATTTTAAGTGAAATTAATTTGAAAAAATTTTTATATATTACAGAATAGTTGTCTTATATGAAATATAAATAAATCATATATAAACTAAAATTAATTATATATTAATATTTTTTTATCTTTCGGCATATGAGTTCATTCATAGAGAAAAAATTTTAAGTATGGATCGGTTACGGTAAATGTAATATTTTTATTACATTTGTTTGTATTTGCCTTCGATGTCTAAAGGCAAAAAAGCGTATATAGTAGTGCTTTCCCATTCGGAAAATGCGATAAAAATATCCATTCACAATATTTATTCATATCAAAATTCTATTTAATCCCTTAATATGAATGGATTTTCTTATTTGAAAGAGAGCCTAGTACAAAAAGCAACACAGTATAGTTAAAAATTATCTGTTGGTTTAAACTAAAAGGGATTAAGATTATTCTTTAGATTTTTATCGTTTCCTTTAATTAAAAATTTTAATAACAATTATATAGAAACATGCAAATAAAAGAAAAATGCACAGGCATTAAATCGATTACTCAACATAGAAAAATTCACTCAAAAGATAGAAAGGAAATGAGAAAGAGAGAGAGAAGTACTCACTTGAGATAAAATTATAAGCGTAAATCCACTGGGAAATGAAGCCGATCAGTCGATCCCTATCGGCCTGGTAGATGGTAATGGTGCAGTTGATGTTGGTAGGGTCCATGAGACCCAGGCCCAGGTCCTGGTCCTGTTCCAGATCTAGGTGATCTTGTTCATCGTCTTGCTCGACCTCTATAGGGGCCACACGTGTCCGTGGGGTGGTCCACCCCCAATAGGGTATGGGACGACGGGAGGCCGGGGGCAGGTGACTCGGTCCTGGGGGCGGAAGGCCAAATAGGCCGCTCGTGACGTCATAATACATCATTTCAATCTCTTTAAATTATTACCGAAATGTATCCAAATTAAAAAAATCCGTTTCAAAAATTATTATGATTTTCTTTTTTATATAATAATAATTATATTATTATATTTCTGTGCAAAATGCATAATGACGTCTTTAATGGTTAATTTAAAGAAAAAAGAAAATATAAATTAAATAATAATAAAAAAAAAAAAAGAAAATTGAGTTAAATTTTAATTATTTGTATTAAGTTAATATTTAAAGTTATATATAAATAAGAAGCTGCGGTTAATTTTTTAAAAATAATTTTTAGGTCGATATCTAAGGCGATTTATATTCCGTCCATATTTATTTAATATTAATTGGTAGCCAAAATTTAGATAAATTTTATAACTCAGGGCAAGAAGCGAAGCGCTGGCCCTTAAATTATGTAGCTATGAGTGTTGCCTTTTATATTTCGCGATTGCGCTAAACTAGTGCTGCTATCTGGCAACTGACGCTTCTATCGTAGTTGACATTTTTGATGGTATATGTACGTATTGACGTATTGACATACGAGCGCTATTTGTGTAGTTTATTTAAAAATGAAAATAAATCGTGAACATTTTTGAGTGATATTTTTTACAACTTTAGACGTGGATTAACCCAACAACAGTGCCTCGATGAACTTAAATCAACTTTTGACGATGAAGCACCATCAAGGACTACTGTTTATTGCCGGCTTCAATCGTGGCCGTAGTTCAATTAAGGATGAATGAAGGTCGTCCAAAATCGGTTGTTGTTCCAGAAAACATTAATGCTTTGCGTGAACTGATAATGCAAGATCGTCATGTGACTTAATCGTGAGATTGAGGTATCCTTGGGCATTAGTGGGAACAGCATACATTCAATATTGCATGAACATTTGGCCATCAAAAAGATTTGTTCGCGTTGGATCCCACGTAATTTAACAATCGCTCAAAAACAGGCTCGTGTCGATTGATCGAAAGATATTCTCAAAATCGCGGTGCTTCCAAACACGTCTATGACATCGCGACAGGTGATGAAACGTGGATCTACGCGTATGAACTCGAAAGTAAAGTCGATTGGGTCTTTCAAGATGAGCCAAATTCAACAAAAGTTGCTCGTGCATTAAGTACTTCGAAGCAAATGGAGGCCTATTTTTTCAGAAAAACTGGACATGTGGTAACCGTTCCTTTAGAGAAACGTAGAGCGGTCAATTCTGAATGGTATACAACCATTTGTTTTCCAGAAGTCTTCAAAGAAATAAGGAAAACTAACCGCCGAAAACGGATCATTCTCCATCACGACAATGCGAGCTCTCCCAAATCGGCTCAAACAGGTGATTTGATGGGTCATGCGCCGTATAGTCCTGATTTGGCACTCAGTGACTTCTTTTTATTCCCGCATATCAAGAATAAATTGCGAGGGCAACGTTTTTTGACACCTGAAGAAGCGGTTGATGCGTTCAAAATGCATGTTTTAGAGGTGTCTCAATCGCAGTGGGAAAAATGCTTCGAAAATTGGTTCAAACGCATGTAACAGTATCTTCATAGAGAATATTGTGAAAAACAATAAAGCCACTTTTGTTGATAAATAATTGTTTTTGATCTTAAATCCCGAAATATAAAAGGCAACCCTCGTAGAGTTTAACCTCCACTCCAAGAAACAGACGCTCAGTTTTAGTAAGAAAATGTAAAAATTGCAGGGATGAGCTGAGAGTTATCACGTGACTAAGTCTCAGGTATTTATTTATTTATATAAATTAAAGCCTATTAAAAAACATTTAATAATGCCAATCTTTCTATTTATAAAATATATCTATCACATAAAAATTTCGTATCAATAAAAAATAAATTATAAAATATTTTATTAAAATATAAAAATTAAACCTTAATAGAATTTTTATTTTAATTTTAATTTTATAAATTAACTCTCTCTTTGTAGAGAGAGATATACAGTGTATATGAACAGTTTAAATAAATATAATTTTATATTTCAAATTAATATACGTCATAAAAATGCATGTATATTAATAAGCCTTTTTAAAAAAAAGTAATTAAATTTTATGAAATAATATAAAAAAATACGATATTTTAATGAGGAAAGTAAAAATATTTCATATAGAGCGAAACCTAAAAAAGCCTCGATTTGCAAATGAATGGAATGGATAACAAAACCAATTTCAGGGGGATAAAAATTCCAGCATTTGTTTTATAGAAGTTTAAAAAAAAAAAAAAAAAAAACGTAAATAATTATAATAGTTAGTTATAATTGTCATTTGTCCATTGGAGAAAATAGCTTTATTTATATTTTATCTTGATTATAAATTAGCTTGATAAAAGGAAAAAATGATCAGGCCCCTTAATTTTGCTAACCCCCCCCCCCCACACAAACGGCGGGCGGCGCGCAAAGAAATCCTCACCAAAAATTTCATGTCACTATCCTCTCGCGACAAGCCTTCAACCAATCACGTGGAACAATGGCGATAATAGGGGAGGGAGAGGCGAGCTCTGGACTAAGGCTCTCCTTTACTTAATGAGTATCAACAATAGCTGATATTCATCTGAGCTTATAATTAATTAAAGAACTTAATGAAATTGAGTCCTTTAATAAATTATAAGCTTATATAAAGATCCGCCATTGTTGAGACTAGAGGAGTTCAAGCCAAAAAATAAAGATACCCCGAGTTCAAGTAACAGTATAACCTCAGGGTGTCTCCTTTTATTCTGGATCCGATTTGACATCAAAAAGGCAAATATTTCGGTCATAATTAAATATAGCTCCTACTTTGTGATTTTTCAAAAGAACCTGAACTAACAAAAAAATAAAATCAATTTTCAATGATATCGAATTTAATTCAGTTAATAATTTATTAAATCTAGTAAGGTTAATATTTAATACCTGCTGATACACAATTTTAATTTGGGGCGTATCTATAATAAAAGGAGACCTGCTGGGGTTTGGAATGCTATTACTTAGAGTGGGGGAATTTTTATCCTTTTAGCTTAAACTTCCTCTCAAATGATCTTTCAGGCCTTGACGAATTTTCGATACTATTTATTATATTATATAAAATGTTTTTCAGTCCTGCTAATTTTAATAATAAAAAAGTGCAAATATAAATAAATTTATAATAATAAGAATTAAAAATATCAAAAGAGGTACTAGGAGTATCTACTCTTGATGATAGACTGGACAGAATAAAAAAAATATCTGAAATGTTGATGGCAAATTATTAATAAAATAAAAATAAATTTTTATGAATATATATTTTGATTTAATAATATTAATATTTATATCATAAATAAGCTAAATGGTTGGTTGGTCTGGAGGCGGGATTGCAATTTTGATAGGCTACCTAATTTTTTTTTTAGATGAGTAAAATAATGTTTTCAGCTCACGTTAAAGAAAAAATTATTTTTTCTAAAGAATAATAAAAATAAAATTAACTGCAGTTCTTTTTTTTTTTTTTTTTTTTTAATATTTTAACTTGAAATTTTAAGTCCCCTCGCTTCCTTTTATAAGCCTAAGAAAGTTATTAATTAGATAATGAGTTGGCTGAGAGTCTTTTTCAGGGTTGGATGAAGGTGCGGGGGATGGTTCTGGATGTCCGCTCAAAATGAGAGAGAGAGAGAGAGAGCTTATAAATTATTAATTTTATTAGGAGGTGTATAAATGAATGTTTCATTTTACTCGTGTTGAAACTCTCTCTCTTTTAAATAGGATTATAATAAATGGTAGGGGCGGCCGAGGGCCAAAACGGAAACTTTCCTCACTCATTAGAAATAATAGTTTAAAGAAAATTGTTCAATGAGAAAAGTTGTGTGGAGTTTTTCATAGCTTTAACGTTAAAAAAATGGAGAGAGAAAAACGAAATCCTTCTTTTCTCTCTCTCTCTCTTTCTCATTTTGATTAAAATGAAAACGACGTTTTGATTTATTATTTTTATATAACAATAAAATTATTATTATTGTTATTTTTTAATCAAATAACGTCGTCGGAGACATCCAAAGTCATCTGATAAAATCAGAAATATTATTAGTTTCTCTCTAAAATAAGGGCTTTATACAAGATTTTTTTTTATTTAATAAAAAGAGTGCCCTAATAACTTTCTTAAAGGAGAAAAAATTCAATTTTTTCACTCCCTTCGAAATAAATATCCAAGAAAGTCAAAGAGGCATATTTTTTTACAGAGTATATACATTATATTTAATAAAGAAATGGATAATTCATCTAAAAAAAAAAGAAAAATGTTTGAAAATAAATAAAGTTGACGGAGGGTGTTGAGTTTAATTAAAAATCTTCCTTAAAAAAAAAATGAGGTTAGAAATTTGAGAGATAAACTAAGTGACATATCCTATGTAAATAAGAGGATGATTCCTTCTTTTTCTCATTTAAAAAATCTATTATTTTTTTTATCAATTAGAAAAATTTTCATCTTATGGGAAACGCTAAAGAAGTAATTTTTTTTTAACAAAAGTTCTTAATTGATGAATGTATAAAATAAAAGGCTATGGCTAAAGTTGAAAAAATTTGAAGTGGAGAAGTAAAAAAAATGTAAAAAAAAGGTCTTAATTAATTTTTCAATTATTGGATCGGATTTCCTTAATAGGTGACAAAAATCGATCTAGTCGGTATTTTATTTGGACCTCTTGAAAAATCAAAATATCTCTTCAACTATTAGCCTTAGTGAAATAATACTCATATACAAAATTGTTCAGATCTTCAAATAAACATCTTTTGTTTGAAAAATTTTTTATCTTTTAAATTAAAACTTTGTTATTTGTTGCAGGTCTAATTAAGAAATCCTAAAAGAAAAAAAAATTTACTTTCCACTATATATATAGGTAACAGAAAATAAAAAATAAAAAATGGTTTAAAATGATAAATGGAAAATTTTAATGTCTATTATTTTGTGTATAATATTTAAAGACTTTTTGGCATTTAGGCGTCGTCTATATCTATTTATAAGTTAATTGGTAACAAATATAATTTTAATAAATTTTATCGCTCAGGACGGGAAGCAAACAAATGACCCTAGTTAGAGCTTAGTTCCGCTTTAAGGAACGAGGACTTGTCACTTATTATAATCTATTCTTGTATATACAGCCCTTTCAAAATACAAGTTTAATTATTGTTAAATATTTACACGTGATTAAAGCATTGTTAGTATTATTAATTGAAATTAGTTAACATTATTTACAAAGAATTAGTATTTATTTACAATAAATGAATAAATAAATAAATAAAAATAAAGAAAAAGAGATAAGAAAGACGAACCGATCGGGATGCTGGCCGAGTTGAAAGTAAAAGAGGGAAAGAGGACCAAGATCAAGGCAAGAGGATAGGATCCCTTGGGATATTTTAGGCCTTGGAGCCTCCAGGCTCCCGGAAACTTGACACGTGGTTGGGATGACGAGAGTGTATAAGTGAGTGAGTGTTCCAACAAGACACGTGTGTTTTCATTTCATTCAATGCATCTCCTTCGAGAAAATTTGGATGTTGTGATGTTAGTAAAGGGTTTGTTATTCCATCTTCTGGCTGAGTCTATTATAAATATTTATTAAGATCAGTAATGTCAATAAAAATTTAAAAAAGCCTTTTGATTATGAAATTTTTATATGATATTTTTTTAAAAGTATTGTTCTAAATTTTATTCATTTATTGATTTATTTGTTATATATAGTCCTTGTTTTATATTCCTCCAACTTCAGTCATATAGGGGACTGACACTTACTGCTGAGCAAGTGGAGAATCATGCAGGAGTCAGTGCCCTGCCCCAGGAAGAGGCATCATTCTAAATTTTTACCAGGAATCCTTGAAATAAAAAATGAAAAAAATAATAAATGAAAATAATAAAAAATTTCTAATCATTAACAATCGAAAAAAGACTAGGGAACTTTAAAAAGTTTATCTTTTTGTGGGTTTGATTAACTGTTGAGAACAGCATCTAATGAAATTTGCAGATTTCACCACACGTTTCAGTTTAAATTTTATTGAACCATCATCAGATGACAGGGAATTATGTAAATATTGAATGTTGGTATCGAATTGGCTGATTTTTAAAATATTCAATTTACCTCCGCGTCACTTGATGATGATGCAAATAAAATTTAAGCTGAAACATTGTGTGAAACCTAGAAGTTTTATTGTCCTGAATCAATTTTATCTTTATCGTAGCACGATTAAGCTAGCCGATTTCTAAATGAAAACGTCGCATTGCCAGTCATGAGTAAAAACAAACGGAATATTAATTTACATTAAATAATTAATATCTCCGTTATTATTATGTTAATTAAAGCGAAATTTCGTAGGAATATAGAGTATGCACGTTTATTCATTCGCCGAATCCAATGATATATCGTTTATTGGAGTAGTCCACGTCAGAGGGGGTGAAACTGGCGTCTCAATACCAGTGAAGGCGTTAATTAAATTATAAAATGCCAGAGTTTTGAGAGGATACTCAGGGATCATCACCTATAGTTGGTACGTGATTGGTGTACACCAGGAACATCCTGAGCTAGGATCCTAGAATCGCCATTTCTTCAATTCATTTGGTACTGGTTTTTTACCTTCATATTCTACATGGCGTCTGGCCGTGCGAAGAGCCAGTTGACGATTCCATCTTGGAGGATTAAGGGCGAAGACAAGATTAAAATATCTAAAAACCAATAAAAGTAAAGTGGGTTCCAAACTATTTTAGGGTGAATGGAGCACAAGAATTTTGAAAACAATTATTGGATCCAGGAGGCCTTGAGAGTTTTTATGGGGTTTATAATAAAAAAACTGGTGTGATGTGACTAAGAGCTCATCACATAACTTTCTCTTACTTGATTATTCAAGAGAATGTAATGTGATGTGCTTTTACACCAGAATTTTTGCGTTGATATATTTTTTCTTAATAAATAAAAGAATATAAAATTTCTGTTAATAAGAAAAAAATATAAGAAAAATTACAAAGGAAATAATTCATAGAGAATTGCCGATTTTTTTTCTAAAGAAATCTGCGCCCCAAGACCTAGGTGAGGTACGGATGTAGAGTTCATCTGCCCTTTTTGCTTAAGTTTCACCCATTTTGAGGGCACGTTTATTAGTGACACCGACAATTTCAATTTTGCGCTTCCAATTTTTAATAATTTTTTCCTCTTTATTGGTTATTTTTTTTAAAATAAACATATTTAGTGCTTGGTATTGATTGAATTTAATTGGAAATGAAATACTCTAACGAGAACATTCTTGTTTTGAACATAAATTGTCACTAAATTAAAGAAAAGTCAATTGTAAACGTTTGTTTGACAGGTGGATTTATTCATTTTAGTTTGGACTGAATTATTAAAAAATTATTAAAGATATAAAAATAGTGAATAGTGCTTCTTAATCTGCATAAAATTCTGCGTTGAATAGATATATCATATGTCATATATGTTTTTTGGTGAATGATAATTAGTCATTCAAATTTTTTTAATGTTATTTATTTAATTAATTAAAAATTAATTAGGATAGAAAAATGGGGATTATAGGTACGTAATCACTCTAAAATTCTGCATCGAATATATATATATATCACATAACTCCTCATTTGTTTAATTTAACATCTAATATTTTTATGTTTTTTACCAATAGATCAAAAAGCATTGGAGATATCAAAATTTTATTTACTGATTCTTAATCTATATAAAATTTTGTATTGAAATGATATATAATATGTCTTCATAAGCTTTTGTGTAATATTTTTTCATAGGAATAATATATTTTTTTTTATCATTTCCTCACACTTTACAATTTTTATTGCTCTTGCCTGTTTCCGACACAAGGACTCTCTCTCTCTTCTCCCCTCCGTCACTTAATAGTCTATTATTAGGTTTTCTTCTCTATATTTTTATAAATCACCATCTTTTTGCTTAAAATATTTTTTTAATTATTTATTTTAAAGAGGGGTAAGGGATATATATTTCTTAATTGATTATAGTATAATCAATTATCATTATTTTCTATTTATTTATTTTATTTTTTTTTTTTTCACCCCCTCTGACGGGTGGAACCCCGGTAAACGACATATCATTCGATTCAAAATTCAATAGAGAATTTTCATGCAAATTTTCATTAGAGCATATTATCTACTTTAGGACTTATTAATTAATTAAAACACCTGTTCGTGGTGAGATGTTTTTCTATTCTTTTTTATTTATTTCTTTGATTAATTTATTATTTTTCTCTATATAATTACATTCCCTATCTCATACTCTTTATTCCTATGAAATTTCGCTTTAATTAAGCCAATAATAACGGAAATATTCATTATTTAATATAAATTAATATTCCATCTGTTTTTACTCATGGCTGGCAATGCGAAGTTGCCATTTAGAAATCGCGTAGCTTCACGCTGCTCTTTATCGTCTTGTTTCTCTTTTTCTTGCTCTTTTGTTTCTAATGTATAAAAATCTATTTTCACAAAAAAAAAAAAATTATGAACACAGTTTGTTTAAAAAATTATATTATAAAAAAGAAAGCATTATTTCTTTTGATCCGAGTGATTTAACGTAATAAATAGGCTAAAAATAGCAATTCCTCTTCATTAAAGTCTTTAAAATCAAAACTCTTTGATGTTTGGTTCCCTTTTAACTCTCTCTGCTTTTTCCTCTCCATTGATTGAATCGTTAATTAATAATTATTGGTAATTTTCTGAAGACAATGGGCGCTCATTGATGGAGACATGACCAGTCGTAGTCCTTGGGGAACCCTTTGTGACCAAAACGATTTTCTGCCACCGTAATATATTACATCCTCCTCTCTCCGCTTTCTACTCTACAAAATGTCCTTTCAAGATTCATTCCTTATTGCATCTCTTTGTTAATAATTCATTAGGATGGGCAACTTTGACCGATATTAAGTCCAAGAGTCTCATTTTAGATAATAGTCTCATACTTTATTTATTAATTCCCAGAGCATTGGATATGTAATAAAATCACAAACAATTTAAAAAATTATCCGATTAAAGAAAATAAAGTAAAAAAAAATTCTATTTTATTACTAAAAAAAATTTTAATGTTTTAAATTAAAAAAATTCAATTAAGTGAAATTATAGATTTTGGATAATAAATAAAAAAATTTCTAAAGCCCTTTTTTTTTAAATCCCTTCGAGGTTTGATTAAATGTCTCATTCGTTCTTTTTATTAAGTTAAAATAACTCTTTTTTTTTTTTCAAAAAAAAAAAAAAAAAATATTTTCATTTTATTTCATTTATTTTATTTATGTGGAAAGAATTGTCAACCAATAACTTCATTGTCCTTTTATCCAAGAAATACATAAAGGCTTTCTCGAAAATGATTGAGGATTGGAATGAGAGAGGATGGGGTGGGGGGTGGGAGGAGACAATAAAAAAGAGTTAGAGAATAAAAAAAAACTTGGAGACTTTGAAGCTTGCACGTAGTAAAAAAAAAGCCAGAGAGAGAGAGAGAGAGAGGAGGAAGGAGGATAGTTAAAGTTTGGGAGATAATTTTGTGTTTGTCGAAATGATTCAGAGAGTATTTAAAATATTACCTTTGTTTCGAGAGACGTTGGAGTGAGGAGAACAAGAGAAGAAGTGTAAAAAGAATAGAGATAGTGAAGAAGCATGCAGAGCGAAAAGGAAGACTACAAAAGTGTACAAAAACAATTAACAAGCTACTTATATTACTTAATTTTGGCATCACTTAAGAAATTAAATTCGAGTCAGTAATTTACTTTGTGCTCTATTAAAAAATAAACAAAAAAATTTGTGAATTAATAAAAAAAAGAAAGAAAATAATTTATCTATATTTTTTGACCTCTTTTTTGCAGTGATTTACATTTAATACTGCTTCTTTCCACTAATACTATTTAAGAGGTAAGTACTACTCCACAATTTTTGCCCTTTTTGTTGTTTCTAGTTTCTCCGGTGCCAATAAAAAATTTTCTAATTTTTTTTTTGCAAGATAATCGATCTCGCACGACGATAGAACTTGAATGAATCTTAGGGCGCTAATCGGCCAATAAAATATTTTGTAAAACTGTTTACAGATTTTTTCTTCACCAATATTTCTCGTCATATATTTCCGCTTTCTCGTTACTTCCCAAAGATAAGTTATGTATTTGTTACGTAAAATATATTTAGATTTTATTATTTAAGATGAAATATACTTAGTGGGAGTTAAATATATAAATGCCAAAATTAAGCAAACGGACAAATCGAGAATCTACAAATAAGAGTCATGCAGGTGCTGGACCCACCGTGATGTCGTGAGGCAGGACGCCCTGCGTCGGCAGGCGGTGGCGGCGCTGACCCTGTTGGACCTCTTCTTAGTAAAGGATCCCGTACTGCAGCGGACCCATTTCCCGCAGCCGCCGCTGCCAGTGCTGGGTCTAGCACATTTGGTGACGGTGAGAAGGCAGACGATTCGCGGATGAATTCATCATTTCCACGAACAGAGCTTCCACCGCCACCGCCGCCGCCTCCAGCCCCGTCGTAGTCAAGGTCGTCGTCGTCGCCGTCCACCGAGCCACCTAACGCCTGAATTTCATCCTCATCGGGCTCTTCCTCAAATTTTTCTTTGAGCACTTTACGAGGCACTGGAACATCAAGAGATCTTTAATAGCATGCTAACGATTACTGTCGGGAAATATTGTGTACCTATATAAAGTTAATTACAATTCCCCATTTTCTAAAGGGAGCGATCATTTCTTCTAAAAATGTTGAAATAGTTATAAAATTTTATATCGATTAAATAGCATTAATTAATTTCTTTTTTGAAAACAATTTTATATGAACTCTTACTTTTTCTTCTTCTATTACTAATACTTTACTTCACCTTCGAGAACGAAAAAAAATTAATCAGAGCTCGGGAATTATTTCTCTGCTTTTTTTTTTAGAGTAATTGTGATTCGTAATTAATTCAAATAGGATTAGCGAAATAACTGTCTCCTCCTCTCCCACTCTTCCACGGGCGCGTCCACCCATTGGTGAAAAAAAATGGTTTAATTAAAGAGGCTTGGATTTTTTTTTTTTTTTTTTTTTTGAATTAAACGAATAACGAACATTTCCTTAAAAATTCCCAAATAAAAATCATCTCTTTTCTCGTTTCTATATAAATAAAATTTAATTTTCCATACTAAAATAAAAAAATCCATATTAATAGGAGAAATTTAAATTCTGAACCCCTCAAAAAAAAAAAAAATGCAACCGGAGAGGTAGATTTTATTGTCGAAAAAGATATGAGTTCCATTCTGATCCTAATCAGAAAATTATTGTAAATAAAGGGGTAAA
>JAAAKE020104785.1:3401-17725 GCA_010014785.2 Anisolabis maritima
TCTCCCCATTTTTAAGTTCCTACTCTGCCTCTCAAATTTCCAACCTGCATATATCTCAATACTTCCTTTCCCAAAATTCTTCTTCTTTTCCTTTGTGTTTCCCCCCCCCCCCCCCCCCACAATCCTAAGTTTTACCTAGTTCCTAATTTCTTCTTCTTTTCCAAATTTTTCTAGTCTCAAAATTTGACTTTTTATTTTTATTCCTTTTGAAAAATAACAAAGAAATCTCAGGAGATCCTGTTTCCACTGTCCGTCTCTACCTAAAGATAGACTTCTTTCATCTTGGTGATAACAACAATTAGATTCAAGAGACAAATTTTCAGAGCAACCCCTTCACTTGGAAGCTAACTCCTTATTTCCTATGGCTTTTATCGTAGAACAAAAAATGAAATTACATACTCAAATAATATTTTCTTAATTTTTAAATAATATTTACCTAAAATGAAATCATTCATTTAGGTGTCATTCATGTTCCTGTTTATAATAAAACAACATGGAAGGCAATTTCTCTAGAGAAATATTTATTTATTTATTTATTTATTTGTTGATTTATTTAATAATTTTAGAATTTATTCTGTTAAAAGGTTAATGGGATTTTTATCTGAATGATAAATATATATACGTATAGGGCAGCTATATTTAGGAAAAAAAAAGGTTTTAAATTGAAATATGTCATGTTTTCATTAAGATAACATTTACTGATAAACAATTTATATGTTTAATAAATCCAAATATATATATTAAAAAAAAGGGATGAATATAATTGAATTTTAAAATAAATATTTTATTGTAATATGTAGCCTAGATGTGATTCATTCAAATTATCACACAAAAATTAAATTATACTCTATCCAAAATTTAGATTTCCATTAATTTCTGTAATAATAAGTAAATAGTCTAGGAAAAGTGAAAAGTGAGGAATGCAGCCTAATTATTTCATTTGACATATGTATTTATATATATATATATATAACGTTTCGGTCTGGGTTGTTATAATCATCAGAGCTATGGTTGAGTCATTATGATAATAAATTTAAAAACATTCAACTCTTTTATTTAAAGTTATTAACAAAAATATTTTATAAATAGATGAATGTTATAATTATAATCTATTATCAAAATCACTCAATCTCCGTGATGATGGTCCAATCCTGAACCAAAACAATAACAGTGGTTTATTTATAAATAAATAGCATCCAAAGGCTGCCTTATTGCTGAATCTGCCTTCTCATCTATTAAAATATAAATATATACATCAAATGAAATAAAATAAGCTGCATTCTTCATTTTTTCAATTTCCATACAACTTCATCTTATTACTGAAATTTTTTCAAGCTTTGAAGCTATGTAGTGTACCTCCATAATTATTTAAATTAATTGGTAGCCGTTATATTAATAATTTATATAAATTTTATCGCACTGGAAATGAATCCCTCGTTCCGAGAGATTGAAATTGTAATTAAATAAATAATTATTTATACATAGTAAACAAATAAAATAAATAAATAAATTTATTTACGACCTGTTTAGATACACAAGTCCTCGGTGGCTAGGTCCAACTAAACACAAATACAAATTTGCAAATCGCATAACATAAAACAATAAACAAAACAAATACAAAAAAAATAATAATAATAATTGAAGTAGAAATGTTTACTCATTAACAAATGACATGTTCATACATTTCCATTTAATGAAAAAGATAAAATTTAATAAAAATATCACGTGACCAGTAGTAAACGACGCATTAGCCATCCCGACATTCTCCTTAAGCTGTTGAGGAAAACCTGGCTAAAACCAAAAGGATGGGACGACCTCAATCTACCTGAGCTTATCTCTGCACTTGAGAACTAAATAAAATTTCACACAACTCTAATACTTTAAGACTTGACAAAATTTATAATAGATTTAATCATAGGTGGCAGAGCACTATAATCCCAAGTAGTGACAGACAGACTGTTTCACAAATCAATACCAAACCCTACAAGCGAATGCAAACCGATTCTTCTCTATGCATTTTCTTCCTATGTTCAGCCCTACCTAAATAATTTGGCTCGTCTTATTTCGGCATCTGTGGCCATTTAGACTCCGTCCTTATCTCAAAACCTTGATACGCCTTAAACAATACTCACTTTCAAATTCACTTTAGTGATATAAAATATTTCTGCCATCGGAATTGTGTCTATGAATTTCATTTGAGTTAAAATTGTGCTGATTTGAATCAGACAGACAGGCAGACAGGCGAAGTTAAAAATTTAAAACGTCAAACGGAGCGGCGTTATTTGCGATTTTGATTCTAAATTATATCGTCACAATTTGGACACGAATAAATATTTAAAAACTTTTTCAGGCTATTTTACTCTTAGATCATGAATAATAAAAAAATAGAAAATTCTTTCTTACCAAAATCGATACCTAGCAAGAGAGGATAGTGGATTTAGAAAAAGAGGGGACATTGAAATAAATATTACATACCAAGTATCGTCCTTTTCTTTCAATGTGATTTGCACTTAAGTGGAACAATGAACATACATTTTGTTATTTGAATTCTCATTTATATTTTAGAAGGATAAAAAGTTACCCTGTCAATTACAACACTTTATAAGCTTAGAAACAAATACAACAAACGGAGAGTTTTTGCCTTTTGGCTTTAATGAATTAATTTTATCATTTAATGAACTTTTGAGAGAGAAGCCTAACGCCTTTAATAAACTGTTTTGATTTAGATAAACCTACAGATCCACATAATTGATATATAACATAAAAGTGAGAGTGAGAGAGTGAATTTGATATCCTCTATGACAAATGTCTCTCTCTCTTTTGTTCAAAATTTTCTCTCTCTATGAAATCAAGAAGCCGCTTTTGACAAATGGCCGCCCATCAGGGGTCGATTTTCTCTCTCTCTCGCTCTCCTCGTCATCCGAGTGCCTATCTATCAATAAGTTTCATTTATTAAATAAAGAATCAAGAAGAAATAGGTAGAAGCCTTAACGAGAAAAATGTCCTCCAATCTGTCATCATCATTTTAGAAAATTCATTTTTTTTTTTTATTTTAAATTTTGAGAATTTCTCTCTTTTGTTCTTATCATGATGTCGATGAGTTAATTTCATTTAAAAAAAAACCCCCGAGTTAGAAAAAAATAATGTTAACTCATTGAATTTGTGAATTTTATATAAATAAGATTCTGTCGTATCTCTAACCTTAAAAATCTTGAAAAGTACTTTATTGTATTCTGTCTGGTCCCTCAACTCGACCCGGGCTCATCGTGGCGGCTCGGGGGAAGTTAGGTCACATCTCCGCCAGAGTGCTGTGGGGTTTCCACATGAACTTCATGATCACCTCCAGGCCGCGCCCGAGGTAGAGCCCTGGTTGAAGATTCGACGGGAGAGTTCCTCCCCATGTATTCTATTCTATTATCTCAATGTATTTCTTTTTTCCTTTGAAGAATTAAATTCGGATAAAGCATCAAAAATGGACTAAAAGTATGCAAAAAAATTTTAAATGGGTCTATGACCACTTGGTCAAAATGCCCGCCGAAATTTTACCAAATTTCACAAATTTCGGATACCAACATCTATAAATTCACACTATTATTTTGAAACTGTTCGAAGCGAAGCGAGCGACTCCGTAGTCAATTCAAGTTTGTTGCGGCAATGCAGCTTTGCGCAAGGGCAGATGTTTTTTAATCTATTATAAATCAAAATGTGAAATTTTGAACAACAAACGGCGCTTGGATTTCTCTCCTGTCCCCCCTAAATATCATAGCCTACGTATTTCTGTCTACAATTTGTGTATTCTTTTGGTTGAGAGAAAATTAAATATTTTGCTCTATTTTCTTTTCTTATTTCCAATAACAAGATTTGGTCAATAAAAAAAGATGAAAAGAGTTCTGGCTTTAATTGCCCTCTCATTGAAAGAGGCGGGTCAGCAGAGAGTTGTTCTGCAGGACACGTCCAGACTTCTGGACCCCAATTAGAGATTTCCACCTCAGAGCCTTCAAACATCTTAGACTCAATTTTAATATAGACCTAAATTAAATATTAGCATGTGTCATAAAGGGGAGTATATACGACATAAACTTTGGCTTTTTGATGTGTTTACTGGTGATATTTGTAACATCAATCAAGTGTTTTTAGGATGATCTTCACCCATGGCACCCCCCTCTTTAAATGAACTTCAAGTAAATAAAATTGACCCCGGCCCGATATTCAGTTCCTGTGGTGGCTACTGCACATTTTTATAAATCACGGGAGGAATCAATTAACCGATACAATTATATCTATATGCCTCCCACAAGACAATCAATAGAACATATAAAATTAACGAGAGCTGGTTAACAATATTCCCCCATCCAGACGCCCTTTTAGCATGTTCTTGTGTGTATTAAAGTAATTTAGTCAGGAACCGCCAGTTGCTAAAGTTATGAACGCTGCTGTTTGTTGTTGTTGTTAAGGAGGTCTCTTGGAATCTTCATCTTCTTCTTGGGGTTGGCGAGGGATTTTTCATTCCCTGGGCATGTTTGTGCATTTAACGAAGGCCAAATGAATTCTCCCCTCTCACTTTAAAATATTATTATAAATTTAAAGTAGTTAAGTTTTAATGAGAAACGAAATATATACATATATCAACTTTATAATATATTATACGACAATTTTTTTTTTCTGGAAAAATTTATGTAAAAAGTCCCTTTAATTTTTTTATTATGTATAAATTAAAACCTAAAGATCGATAAATAAAAAAAATAGCATCATGGCTCCAAGTGAATATTTTATCTCATTTACAAAATACCTCTAATTTTTAGGTTTATTGAAAACATCCGCACTCTATGAAAATAAAAATATAAAGATCTAATGACACTATAAGAGGAATTCGGTTCTAATTAATGGATTTCCTAAAAACACAACTAAATGACGTCATTGATGGTCCAACCAAAATCTAAAATTGCTCTCTTATATTCAGGACAAACTCATTTAAAACCATTTATTAAAATAAATCAATCTCTATGTTATTCAATCAACTATTAAAAGCATAATTAGTTGTCGATGGACTGCCGATGGGTCGATGGAATGACTCCATTGAACTGCCAACATATTCTAACTGAGTGGCAGAAAAATATAATTAAAATAATCTCTTGAATTATTGTAATAAATTATTTTTTCTTTCGACATTGAAGGCTATATAGACCGGTAATTTATAAAAGTAAATTTGACGATAACCGTTATCCGTCCAAATTTATTTAAATTAGAAAAGGGTAAAAGAGTAATGCGCAGGGGTCAGGTGATAAATAATCTAATCTTTCAGGCGGTTGAATTTTCTTTATTTAAAGCATCATCAGGCTTTGTGTTGGGAAGTAAATATTCTTAATTTTATTAAGGCCATAATCCAGGTATAGAACATATATTATAAAACATATAATACATGTGCACAACAATTATATAAAAGTCGAGAATACAAATGTTTCACGAGCTCATGAGACATATACATCGAAATATAAATCTTGGTTTTGCACCAATTGCAAAGATGACTTAAGGTTCGCTTTTTGGTTCCTTGAGGATTAATTGCGAATTTGAAAATTCGGAGGAGGTAAGTAAATATAAAGAATAAATTCATATACGTTTTTATATTTTTTTATTTTCTTTTTTATATTTACTCCTCAAATCAAGGTCTGGCGATCGAATTCGCTTTAAACACTCTTCGATCCTCCTAGAATATTCGGACTTCATCATGGTGTCATACATTTGACTTATTTAAATTAATTAATAGCCAAATTTTATTACTGAGGACAGGGAGTTTTTATTAAAAGAATTGATTTTGTTTCTATCTTCCAAGGGTTTTTTTTATCAAATTACATCAATAATTTGTAAAGGTTGGCCCAGGAGAAGTGATCCAATAAATTCAGTACTTGACTACCCACTTCTGTTTAATATTCTGAAAAAAGTTCGATCTAAATGAAATTCTTCACTTTTAATATGTGTATAGAAATATAAAAAAGAGAGGGGGAGATTTACCTCCCCACCCCCTTAAAATATCCGATTTCGATGATGGCAATCAGAGTCCGATCTGATCTCTCTCTCTCTCTTCTCTGGCTCATTTCCACTGATTATACCTGACGGATGAATTTCAACGACATGTTCAATAAATCCCCATCCGAGAAATGAGAGAAATGCATTAGTTAACAATTCAAATGCTTTTTTTTCTTTTCACGGAATAAGAATGAAGAGGAAGTACTCTATAATTATTTTAAATAAGGTACGAAAGTGAATTTAGGAAATATTCTTTCTTTCATATTCCTTAATGACCGACCGTTGAGTTATTTTATTTATTCAAAATACTCTCTTATTAATGTAACGGAGAAAAAGAAAGTGAAAATATTCTATTTGTAATTGCATAACTAGCACGCATAGAAATAACTGGTGCTAGGCTATTTAAGAAAAGAAATCTCTTTAATGGGACCGTTACGAGGAAGTGTTTCAAAAATGAGATCTTCCAAGTTAGGAGTGTCGCATTTTAATTTTAGCAAAAAAGTGGATTTTAAGGAGAGGATCTTTTTTTTGAAAAATTTTTATTTACTTAGTTTTATATTCCTTGGGAATGTTGAGCACGTTTATGAAAACCACGAACTGTCCTAGCTAAGGCCGGCATTCCTTCTGTTCTCTTTATGTCGCCTCTTTCATTAAACGCCAAGGCTTTGCGACGGGCCGGCTTGTTTCCTGTCTCTCTCTCTCTCTCTCTCTCTCTCTCGAAATCCGGGAATAAGGCTAAGAAAGAAGAAGATCCGTATTTATTTTAATATATTAGATTATGTAGGGCCATAGTCATTAGAAGCGGTTGAATGATTAAATAAAAAGGCCCGAGTAAAAGTATAAATTTTTTGTTAGTTTTGTTAGCATTTCAGGGTATAAAGTCACTTTCTATTTATTTTTGTTAAAATAAAAACAAACTATTTATTCTGTTAAAATTAAAAAAGAAATTAATAAAAACTTCAAATTTGCCTGTCCTAAGGTCGTAACTTTGAAATGACAAACATTTTATTTTATTAAATTTTTGAGATGTCCGATCTTAAGTGAATTTTCACCACTCAATTTCTTTCTTCATCAAATTTGCTACTGGAGCTGATAGTAATCTGCTATTTTAATTTTGTGAAATGTGACCCTATACACTTTAAGTGGAAGACCCTGCGGCTCTTAGCCCAAGGGCGGCCTATTCGATCGGTCATATCAATTTGAATTCACATTCAATTCTCCTCTCTTGGTGGTATTTATAAAATAGAATAAAGAATAATTAAAATTATTTTTTCTATTTACTTCCTATTGCGCCCTTGCTTGGCAAATATACTTGACAAGATATATAAAAAAACCTGGGACACTTGTGAGGTGTCAAATCAACAGAATAATGATCCCGGATCCTCATCGAATCCAAATCTCTCATATCTAGTTGCTAATTTATATAAAGTAAGTTTGTGAAAGGTAAATTTTTTTGAGCTGTTTAGAAGTCTATTTAGTATATTTAGCTTTCAACTAAAAGATCCATAAAGGGATAAATAATAAAACTAGTAACAAGTATAAGTAAAATTTTTATTATAATTTCTATAATTTTTATCTTTGTTTTTGTGGTTCTTTCAAAGAAAAGTTTTAAAAATCGAGATAAGGAAACTCTGGGTTTGACAAGAATTTGTTTGGTTATATGATCTTATCTCTGTGTATATTTTCTATTGATAACTAATTATTAGGAAACCATTGAAAGGAAAAAATTTTATAAATTTATAGATAGGATTGATTATAAGAACAAATTTTTTCCCTAATTTATTAAATAAAATTTAAAATCACGTTTATAATAAAAATCCAAGTTCTATGCTTTTTTTTGTTATCTGGACTTAATCACTTTGGCCACCGGATGGAAAATTATTAATTTAATATTCATAAATAATAATAATGATGATAATAATAAAGAGATAATTTCCCTACCGAAGAATGAACTTTTTCTGGGGTTAATATTTTTTTATTTTGCATCTATTTATTAATTCATCGCGTGATTATTAGCCCAAGATAGATTTCTTGAATAATGCTCACAAGTTATTAGACATAACTTCCATTTATCTTAACAGTTTGCGTTTAACTAATGAGAAAACAGATAAAACCTCGTCTTCTTCTTTATTGAAAAGAGTTTGTTTAGGTCGTGTGTGTGTGTGTGTGTGTGTGTGTGTGTGAAGAATGTTGTAAACGCGTGGCTGATGGCCACCCACCCATGCACCAACCAAGTATGTGCAGTCAACACACACACTCTCCATCAACGCAAAAAAAGAGGGGGAGGGAACAAGTATAACAACAACAAGCAGCAACAACAAACGGACCGAGAATAGCAATGAAGCTCTCTCTCTCTCGCTCACGGCTCTTCTTCTTGTTCATCTAGAAGCCAATCTCAGCCTCCTCCTCCTCCTTCCTCCTGTGAGAGGAATCGGGAAACAAATTACTATACACACAACAAATGAAACCCTCCCTCCCACCACCACCCCCAGCCACAAACACATTTACACTTGGCCAGCTGGAAGGAGGTGAAGGCTCTTTATGAAAATCCAAGGTTTTTCCAGAAAACAAAAAAAGAATTTTGGAAAATTACATTTTTCCCTTTCCATCTACAAAATCTTCATTTTTTTTTTAATAAAAAATTATCTGCTATAAAACAAGACAATGTTTCATCTGATGTGTTATCATAAAAAGAATATTCCAATCATCGTTTCTTTTCTTTTATCAGGGAGAAAGAGAGATAAAAATGAACAAAATTTATTTCCTCTAACCTTTGGTGGCAGATCAATGGCAGATCGCTGGTGATTACAAACGATTCATTAAATTCTTTCATTCTTTGGCTCTCACTTACCATTTGATTTTACATCCTAAGTGATAATTTTGATCAGCTGCGTGAAAATATATCCCCTAATTTCGTTACTTTCGGGTTTTCTGTAGAACTATAGCAAAAAATTATCCATATCAGAATAATTAGTGATCAGAAACAGCGCATTTTCCCGGATCGTATAAAAAAATGCTATTTAAAAAGAAAAGCACAAAGTAATATGTTTATTTTTTACAAATTAAACTACACTATTTGTAAAAAAGAAAAAAACTGAGTTTTCAGACCAATCTCATTTATTCGAACAGGAACGACGTTTCGGTCCTTAGTTTAATTAGAGATGCCCATCATCATGCTCTTTAGTTCTCTCACACAAAGTTAAAAAATTGTTACTAGGCAATTTATATATTTATTTATTTAAAAAAAAAACATCCGAATCACCTCAGGCGGAGCACCTTAACCTGCCAAGTTAAAATAATTGTTTCACATGTGGCATGAGATGCTCCACCTGAGAGGATTCGGAAATATTTTTTTTTTTTTAAATTGCCAAGTAACAATTTTTTTAACTTTGTATGAGAGAACTGAAGAGCTTGATAAAGGGCCCACACTAGGACCGAAACATCGCTCCTGTTTAAATAAGTGAATTTGGTCAGAAAACTCAGTTTTTTTTTCTCTTCCTGCATTATAAGGTCATAGTCTTACTTATTAATTCCTAAACTATTTGTAAAAAATATTTATTGGCACTCAATTTAATTAAAAAAAATATGGGCAGGTATAAGCCTTAGATACCATAAAAAGATTGAAAACTTCTAGGGAAAAATTTTTTTATAGATATTGTTTAATCCAAAATTCCTTGTATTCTAAAAATCTCCCTCGTCGTCGGTATCAATTTTTTTCTTGAATTTTTAACCGACCTTTGTTTCTTTTGTGGCTCTTTTTCCCTCACCATTAACTTCGAACCTGTATCAATGATGGATGCCATTAATGGTCTCAAGTTATCATGCCCTGAATATGCAGAGATTCTAAATTAAATTAAAATAGTTATCAAGTTAGGAATGAGTTACTATATGAGTTACCTGCACACAAAACTAGAAAATACATTCTATCCTCTCTTTTTATGACGGCTTGATAACTATTTTAATTTAATTTATTTCCATAACCCTCCACAATCTTAATGGGGATGTACGGTTCTGTGGTGGCTTCAACAGATTATTTTATCTATTCCTGTTACTAAATAAATAATTAAATAACTAAATAAAGAAATATTACAATCTTATTAATATTTAATAATACAGCCCTCCATCACTTATCTTTTTATTTTTTTTTAAACACCTCTCTAGATATTTTTATTATATTACCATTGAATGGAATCCTTGATGGTCATATACATTTATATTTCATTGACTTTGAGAGAGAGAGAGGGCCTTTCGTTATTCTCTCAATGTTAAATTAAGTGTAGAAAATGGGTTTAAAATATTCATAATTACCTCTCTCCGCCCCTCTCTTTGCCATTTCATCCTTCCAATTTATTTATTAAATAGCATGCATATATTATCAGAGATGGCGTGGAGTGAGAGAGCGATATACGTACCAACAGCAGAGCAGAGTGAAGTGTGAGAGGATAATAAAATTGAAAATTGAATATTCAAATTGTATATTTAATTAATTAGGTTCCAAGCTTTTTTTTATTATATTAACTTTTTTTTATCTAGTAAATGACAGACAGACAAGGGCCTTAAAAATTCTATTATCCAAAGTTTTTTTTTTTAATATATACATTTCTCTCCATATCAATTTTATATAAATTAAATTTAAAAAATCTGGTGTAACGGCCACACATCACATAATTTTCTCTTGCCTTAGGGAAGGAAAATTGTGTGATGTCACACCAGATTTTCTGCGTCGGGCATGAAATTTTTCATTTGTGTGTATTATATTATCAATATTATAAAAAAAATTAAATTAAGATAGCAATTAAATTCCGTTTATAAATAAATATAGGAATTAAAAATGTTTTTATTTTGTTACCATAGTAACGAATTATTTTTCTATAAGATACTTAAAATCTAAAATTGACGGCCCCAGAGTATTTTGAGGTGGGAAGATGCTTCGAGATGCAAGCCAGGTGGGTACTTAAATAAAAAATTTCAGCCCAGTATATTTTTTCGTTTTTGAGTAATCTTGTTTACAGACAGACAGACAGACAGACAATTTTGTGAGAACCATTTTTTCAGTAAAACTGACTCAGGACACCACGTTGAAATCTCGATATCGATTTTTTTTTCTCAATATATTACACATATAGGTAAGAGAAAGTAAAAATGATTAAAAATAAGTCTAAGTATTATTCAAAAAAAAAAATTATTTATTTATTTCTAATGAATAAATTTCTTAAAATTAAAAAATGAACATTCCTTTATCAAAGGTTTTGGGCTCTCATTCGTTTTGTTTCTAAAAGGAACTATTAATAATTTTTTAGTCGATATTGCAGGATCATAAAACAAAAAATAAAAGCTTGTATACGACAATATTTGCAAATTACCTCTTTATTTTCTAGAATACAATTAATAATAAAAAAGGGGAATTTTGACAAATAGAACCAACTCTAGATAAAATCATAGAGAAAAGGCTTTTGTTTATTTATTTATTAAATTCCCTCTCCAGCCTGTTCATGTTCATTAATTCTTTAATTACTCTCTCTCTCTCTCTCTCTCTTTAATTACCTTTAACAGAGGAATGAAATATTAGAGTTACCTTCAGGAATAAAAAAGAAAAAAAATTACCGTACCTGAAAAAGTATCGATCCTTTTAGAGAGAAAAAAAATTAATATTTTATATCAGAGAAGGTAAAAATAGATAATAGTAATAAAAAGAGGGAAAAAATTAAAAAATCTTAATAAATTAAATATTTATAAGGCTATAAAAAATGTTTTTTCATCATCCTTGGTGGTGGGTTTTAATATCTGGGAAAATCTTGTTTAATTTTCCGCCATTAAACTCTTGATAATTAATTTTGCATTTTGTGACTTTTTTTTATTATAACAAAGAAAAAGAGAGGTTTACGAAATTATTTATTTATTAATTGCTTCTTCTCTCTCTTGAAAAAATTAGTTGATCTCTCGGTTTTTTAGGGTCAATCAAAGGAGGAGGGAGCAATGGACCCTCTAGTAAGAGACCAAGGGAACATGGTGAGTGGTGGTTCGCAACAACGAGTTTCCCGAGTTAATACTAATTACTACCATTTAATTCTCTCCCCCCCACTTTATCAACAGGTCGGTGTGCCATCTCTCTCTCGTATCCCTACCTTTCGAGGACTTCAAATTCTGGATGGATAAAAAAGATGTAAGATTTAATTGAAATAATAATAATACAACAATATCCCATTAAAATATTGAGTAAATGCATTTCATTTATACATTCCTTTGTCTTGGAGAGTAAATGAGAAAAAAAATTTTTTTTATTTATTTTAAATACACTGTGTATCGCTTTGTCCCTTGGTGCAGAGGAAAAGGGATTGCTTCACGAGTTCAGTCCTTCAGCTTCCCGTCCTCAGTGACAAAAATTTATTTATATTATATTGCCTACCAATTAGTGTAAATAAATAGTGACCGAGTCTAAATGGCCTTAGATGCTGAAAAAAGAAAAATAATAATCACTGTAAAATGCTTAGTATCCGTCCACATTTTTTAAAATTATTTTAAATAAATTTTATCTCTGATGGTGGAAAGAGAGCTTCCCTGTCTCTTCTCCAAAAACCAGATGGTTTATAGATACTCTTTACTCTCTCGTTTTCTCTTTTCTTTAAATTAGCTATTTTATAAGTAAAAAAAAAGTTTAAAAACATTTCTTTAATCCTCTTAAAAATAATTATCAGAGAAATCTAATTTAATCCTATTTTTAATTTCAAAGTTATAACTTATACATAGAAAATATATTCTCCAAGTCTATAAAGAGAAAGAGAGGTCATATTGTGGAAGGGATAAAAAATAAGGCTTTAAAATAATAATTGATTAATCTAATTATAATTTGATATTAAAAAGTTTGTAACAAAAAAAAAGTCAAGTTTAATTTTACTGAGAATTTTTATAACCAAAAAACAAATTGAAATACGAGACGAAGGATCTAATCAAAATTCTATCAAGCAATTCCTCCTTCTTGAAATTAAAATAATGAGTAAATTAATAATATCATAATACTCTTAATGCACTTTCCTAGTAGATAATAAAAAAAATAGAAGATAAATGGATTAAAATAAAAAATAAATCTTTTCTCTTAAGAGAAGGAAATTCTGAAGCAAGTATTATTATAATGCTTATCACAATAGAAAAATTTTTTATAGAAGTCAGTCTCTATTAACTTTAATTTATTATGTCATTTACACATTGATAAATTTAATTAAAGGAGTTACCTTGGGAGGCATAGTCATTCTTCCAATTATCCGTGATGGGGGGGGGGGGGCGGAAGACGCGACACGTGTTTTAAGTATTAAAGGATTGAGAAGGGAACTAGGCGCCTATTTTCTTTTTTCTCGCCTTCATTCCACCTCGACTGCCATCCATCCAGAATCATCTACTTAAATCATACTCCGGTCATCTCCTTGTTCATCCTTTTCCTTGCTGGAAGCTAGGCAGCCAGAATGACCATCTCATTAATGGATTTCTCAATTAATTGCCAGAAATTGCTCTAGAGACCATATATGCTAACCAAAATCCATTAGTTATGCCGGTTGCCTACTTTCCAACAAGAACGAATTTATGCGCTTCATAGAGCACGGTGGAGCCTTAGGAGCCTATAACCTACTGGAAATGTCTTCAATATCAATAGAAGAGTTTAATAATAATAATAATATTAGATTGTGAGGATGCAGCCAGCGAGGTTTTTTCACCAAATAAATGAAATTTTTTAATTAAGAGACGTTTCGACCAAAATTTAGCCATCTTCCGTCCATAGAGGAATTATTTCCATGTATGTATTATATACAAGTCATTTGACCTTGTCTTTTTAATAAAATTTATGTTTGATGAGCAATAGCTCATTGAAAGTGACAAATTTGGTCGAATCGTCGCTTAATTAGGATTGGCTGCATACACTCAAGCCGTTTTTTTCTTTTTCTTCAATTTCGATGTCGACTTGAATAATTCATCTTATAAATATAAAGAGACGCCCCAGGAACTCGCTACCTTCGAAATTTCAGTGCGATGGCCAAAAAAACAAGGCTTTTAATCTAAGGACGTAGAATAGTATATTGTTTGTATAGGAATATCAGAAAAAGATTTGATCTTCCCTAAATCTATTTAAATAAATGTCCCATTTTTTTAAGTCTTTTTCGTCCATTTAGAGTGAGATTTTAATTCTTATTTATTTATAAATATATATATATATATATATATGGAATAATGTTGTCCCGGGTTGGCCCGCGTTGATTGTTGAGATTAACTCGACGTTTCGGCTCTCCTTTTGGAGCCATTTTCAAGAGTTT